>VMDO01012949.1:0-60190 GCA_007922755.1 Pedetes capensis | reverse complement strand
ATATATATATATATATATATATATATATATATATATATATATATACTGTTGTTAGGTGCTATCAAGTTGGGTCTGACTCATAGCGATCCTAAGTACCACAGAATGAAACACTGTCGGACTCTGTGCCCTGCCCAGCACTATGTGAGAACTTCTCTGCTATTCATAGGGTTTTCCATGGCTGATTATTTTCTGGAGTGGGCTGCAAGGTCCTTCTCCCATTTCTGTCATGCTAAGGATCGAACCCAAGGCCTTAGAGCATACAGAGCAAGCACTCTACCTACTAAGCTAACCCCCAGCATGTGCTCTTGCACACACACACTCTCTCTCTCTCTCCACATACACACACACACACACACACACACACATATACACACACATATACACATATATATACACACACATAAATACACACACATGCACACACATGTTGTTGTTGTTGTTATTGATAGGTGCCGTCGAGTCGGTATCCGACTCATAGCAACCCTCTGTACAACAGGGGAAACACTATTGTCAGTGCTTCTCTGCTGTTCATAGGGTTCTCAATGGCAGATTGATTTTTGGGAGGGGGTTGCCAGGTCCTTCTCCCAGCCTACAGCTTCTGGTGTTCCCAGGTGGTCTCCCATCCAGGTACTAACCAGGCCCAATCCTACTTAGCTTCCGAGATCTGATGGGATTGGATGCCACAGGGCTATATCTGCAGGCTGCACACACATATACATATATATACACACACACATATACACATATAACTTTTAAAAATCTAGTTTCCACATATGACAGAAAGCATGAAATATTTCTCTGAGTCTGGATCGTATCACTTAACATGATGATCTCCAGTTCTATGCATTTTTCTTGTAAATGACATAATTTCATTCTTCTTTGTGGCTGAATAAAACCCCATTGTATCACATTTTGTTTATCCATTTATCTGTTGATGGGCATCCAGGCTGATTCCAAAACGTGGCTACCATGAATAGTTCAACAATAAATATGAATGTGCAGGTATGTCTCTATGTATTTGGGCTTTTTTTGTTGTTGAAGTTTTTATTTGTTTCTTTTTGTCTTAACATGATCTCTATAGCTCAGGCTGGCCTTGAATTTGCTATGTAGCTGTCCTAAAACTCACAGTCCTCCTGCCAGAGCCTTCTGAGTACTGGGATCACAGGTATGCTGCCACAACACCTAGCTCTGGACATCAGATTTTTTTAGTCTTTGGATAGATCCCAATGTGCACTTCGGGTTCAGAACCACTGCAATAAAGTACACCATGGGATCACATAGCCCGAGTGAGCAAAACAGGGTATAGGGTAAAGAGGAAAACTGGAAAGAGGGGACATATTTCTATGAACATATCAGAGATGATGACTCCAGGCTGGGCCAAGCTGGGTCACGATAGATAGATGAGTTCCAGGTGAAAGAGGAAAGAGAGGATTGAGTTGTTAAGAAGATAGAACTGGCCAAGGTTTCTGAAGTTTAAAATGGGGCTGAAACAGTCATGCTTAATTTAAGCTTTTGATTTGGCTTTACAGTGTTTCCTATAGTTTTAAACAAGGACATCTAGTCATTCAGAATGATACTTTTCACGTTAGCACCCCTTAACCCTTAAGAAGTGTAAGATTCACTTTCAATATGTGTATAGAAGTATTTTCATATTTTATTGTCTTTATACCATTTTATGGAGATGAAGAGATAGGTCTGTTCAAACACAGAAAATGTTATAACCTCAGGAGCCTTGGGTTCGTGGGTCAGCAGGGAGAAAACAAATAAAGTCTGTCGATGGCTTAGGGAGACAGGGGCCAGAAATCAGTCTAGCTATGGAGCTTGGAAATTTAACAGTTCTGGAGATATATTTGTAACTCAATTCATCAATAAAAAATGTAATTGATGATCCCCAAAGAACTGATTTCCATACTTTGTAATTACAATATGCCCTCTGCAATAATGCTAATACTATCTTCTATAACCCTTCACCTATTTCTAGCTATTTTAAATCTTACCCTGGAGGTTTCTGTAGTGTGTAAGGTTGTTTGCCCTTGCAATAAATGATCCCAGTCCATTTAACCATGTGAAAGGAGACAGAAACACGAGCATCTGATTGCTTGTCATGGGACCCCAGCTTGGCTCAATATATTGGCTCAATATAATTGTCAGCTGGTGGCAAAATAAGGCCCAAGGGCAAAGGCAGAATGGCATATGAGGAAGAAGACCAAAGGTCAGTCACAGAGCAGCTGTATCACAGGTGAGATCTAAAGGGAAAACTGCTGGATTAAAAGCAGGAAGCAAACAGAAGTTCAGCAGCCAGAGGAATGCAAGAATACATAAGGAAGGGGGATAAAAGACAGGAAGAGAATCTGAGTTTCAGCCATGAATGAGGTGAGAGTACCTCAAACTCATTCTTGTTGGTGCTTAGATAAGCAGGCAGGGGTTAGGAAATACAAATTGGGATAGTCTTTAGAAAACAGGAGGAGGTGGAGGAGAAGGAGAGGGGTGGGGAGGAGAAGGAGAAGCAGCCCTAAACCATCTTATCACATAGGGTATTAACTGATATTTGCTTTGATGACCCTGAGCCATCCAGACAAGGTCAAATATGGGAGCCTCCATTTTAAAAGTAAGGGAAGTATATGAAATATACAAGAAAAGCTTGTAAGTAAAATACAGTTTTTTTTAAAAAAAGAACAAGTCCTTTTACCCTTGCAAAGATAACTTTCAGCTTCCAGGAAAATTCACATATGTATAATTCCACATTGTTCCCTAAATCTAGGTAACTGTGGCAATCATTCAGATAATCAGAGGCATGACCTTTTTGACTCTGAATGTCTCCATTTCTCCCAACTACCATGACAGCTATTTTCCCTTCTCTCTTATTTTGCAGTTGGTAAGATGTATTAACATTCTTACATAGCTTTAAGCCAATATGGAGATTGTGAAAACTTTTATTAAAGGACTATAATGGGCTAGCATAAACCATGTGCTTTATTCACTATATTCAGGCATAAGTGACCCTCCTGGGTACTGTCATTGGAGGATAGGAGACAGAAAAGGTTGGGGTAGTAGGACAGAGCCCCAACGACATCTGGAGTAGGAAAGAAGTGCCCCCCAAAAAGAGCTTGCTATTTGGGAGAGAATAAGAGTTTGGGAAAGAATCCTGGGCAGATATCTATAATCTGTCAAGTTTACACAGGTAGTGAGTGAAATAGTAGGGACCTGAACCCATGTTTATCTATCTTTACATGGTTTTTGTTGTTTTTCTTTTGTTTTTCTTCTCCTACTGTTGTGTCTCTTTTCCTGAGGAAAACATTTGCAATTGCTGACAAACTCCTGTGTTCCACTGTCTGCCCTCTCTCCTACCCTGTTTTTACCCACAGCCTGGAGTCCACTTGGGTAGAAATGTAGCCTATAATGGACTCAGAGTTAATCATCTGCAGGTTTCCCCTGATAAGTCACAGTATGTTTGCTGCACTCTTTCCAAGGGTCAACAGCAGCTGGGGGATGTGCCAACAATGGCCTATGGCATTCCAAGGGCTGGCCCAGATGGGAGGCAGTATGCTGGGGAGTCTATCTATCTGAACACCACCATCTGGAATGCTTCTGTTGCCCTGAAGGCACTTGTCTATGTCTCAAATGGATACAGCTTAGAGATGCCAAAAATTGAGCCAAATTCACTGGATGTACAAATGTCCTGACATCAATGGAATTTGCTCATAATTTAGGCCTCATGTGTGATGTACTTTCTGAATTCAACAATCAGTCAAAATAATCAGGGAGGAAAATAAGGAAGAAGATCAGAGGGAGGAAAATGGGAAAGAAAAGCAATAAGATTTTAAGGAAATGGCAAAGGAGAAGAGGAAATTAAGACATGTCCAGCAGCTGTGGCAGGACAGGTTCAGCTTTTGGCTCCTGGGGCCAACAGTCCCTGTAAGTTTGTTCAAAGCATCAGTGCCAAATAAAACATGGCCTTTTAAAGCACTGACTTATGTGAGTGCAGACTGTTAAAATCAGTGTAGCAAAAATCCAGCTAGGTTTGGCCAGTGCCACAAAGTACAAAATGATGATCACTTGTACTGCCAAGTCCCAAGTTCCCCAGATGTGGCGGCCTAAGCAGAGTTACTTGGATATATGTCCAGGATCACCATTCTTTAAAACAAGGAATTCGCTATTCAGAAATGGACATCTGTTATTTTTGCTTGCTCTGTGTTGGGGGGTAGGGACTGGGATTTAGCTCAGTTGGTAGAGCACTGCTGTGCAGTCTCTGAGGTCCTGAGTTCAATTTCTAGAACCACAAAAATGGGAGAATGATGTGGCAATCCACTCCCAAGGCAATCCTCAAACAATCAGCCATTGAAAACCCTATGAGGGTTACTATGAGTCGGACACGATTCAACAGCACCTAATAACAACTGTGTCCAAAGAAGGATTGATTGTGAGTCTAACAAAGCTTAAACTTCAGAGCCCTTCACTTGCATGGGTCCCTGTAAGTGTTGAGAGTTATGGAGTGTTGTAAGTGGAGAGAGAAAGCCAGATCATAATCAACAAGGACTGATAAGTTAGCATCTCTGGCAAATTGTCTGAATAGATTTTAGAAGAAAATAACTGAAATCTCCAAGATTCCAATGATTTGTTGCAATTTATTTTATCATTCTAAGTAAAATTCACTTTTATACTTATTTTTAAATTTTTAAATTATTTTTATTAAAGAAGGCCCAAAGTTGTAAAGTTTTAAGTTCATAAAACCTGAATCTATCCCTATTTGCTTCCATTGCTTTTCTTCTGTAACTACACATTGACTTGCCTTTGTTGAAGGGCACTTTCATTCAGACATAACTAGTCAGGGAGATGATGATTGATTCAGGAATAAGCACTGATCCAAATTGGAACTAACGAGAATATGGACCAGAATTTTTCCTGGATCTTCTACCAGGTTAGAAGAGTACTACGTTAAAAAAAAAAAAAAAAAAAAAAAAGAGTACTACGTTGTGGGAATACAAGTCTGTGACCACCAACAGCCATCTTGCTTCTATAAGGGAACCTGCCAGAGAAAAAAATTATAGAAGAAAGCAGAGCTGAGAAATAAAAAGAAGACAAGACCCAATAGTGTCACTTTTGTACCCCTGAAATCAGATGTACTGAAGTAAAAATATGAGATTTTTCAGATGTTGTTGTTGTTGTTTGGTGCCATCAAGTTAGTGTCCAGCTCATAGTGACCCTATGTACAACAGGTGAAACAATATTCTTAGTGCTTCTCTGCTATTCATAGGGTTTTCAATGGCTGATTATATTGGGGAGTGGGTTGCCAGGTCCTTTTTCCAAGCCTACAGCACCTGGTGTTTCCAGGTGGTCTCCTATCCAAGTACTAACCAGGCCACACCCTACTTAGCTTCTGAGATTTGAAGGGACCAGACGCCATAGTGGTATTGCTGCAGGAGAAATTATGAAGTGGAACTTTGTACCCAAACTTGTTCTACTGTATTCTCTGGTCACTTACGCTAGATACCTACCTATTGTTGGGTGCTGTCGAGTTGTGTCAGACTCATAGTGACCCTCATAGGGCTTTCAATGGCTGATTGTTTGGGGGTAGCTTCAGGAGTGAATTGCCACGTCCTTCTCCCATTTTTGCGGGGCTGGAGATCAAATCCAGGTCCTCAGAGAATGCAGAGCAGCACTCTACCAACTGAGGTAAACCCCAGCCCTCTTTTTTGCTTGAGTTAGTTAGGGTTGGGTTTTTGTTACTTGCAATGGAAAGAGTCTTGGCTAATAGAGGTCCCATTATGCTAGAAAAAGGTAACTATTATTTCAATTTGGGGCTGGGATTTAGCTCAGTGGGTAGAGCGCTGCGCTGCAGTCTCTGAGGCCCCGAGTTCAATTCCCAGCACCGCAAAAATGGGAGAAGGGCCTGGCAATCCACTCCCAAGGCAATCCCGAAGCACTCAGCCATTGAAAACCCTATGAGGGTCGCTATGAGTCGGATACCGACTTGATGGCACCTAACAACAACAACAACAACAATTATTTCAGTTAAGAAGGTGGTACTTAAGTGTAATGCCTCTAAGTAGTTATAATAAAAGACAATACTCACTGAACATTCTTATTAAGGGCTTTACTCTTAGTAACCCATTGTATCATAAAAACAACCTTAAGTATGCACTAAGGAGGAAATTTAACTAAAGAGGAAATTGAAGGCACATAGAAGTAAAATGCCCAATTAGTACACACTGGTTTTAGACTTTGAATTCCTGTTATACTGTGCTGCTTGAGCCAGCTGAATCAGAAGTTATAATATCATTTTGAGAACAGCTCTTATACCAAGATCTCATTAGCTGTTGCCAGCCTAAGAGTCTGTCAACAGTCGTACCACCCTGGCATCCGATCCCACTTGTTTTAGAAGCTAACCAGGGTCAGAATAGTCTTTGGATGGGAGGCTGCCTGGGAATACCAGGTGCTGTGGGTCTTAGGGAGAAGGACCCAATAGACCACTCCCCAAACAATTAGCCATGGAAACCCTATGAATGGCAGAGAAGAACTGACAAAAGTGCCAGGCATGGCACAGTGTCCAGTAGTGTTTCCTTCTGTTATCAGACTGACTCCACGGCACATAATAACAAAGCCTATGAGGCAGAAGTCCTTAGAACAAATGCCAGTGGTCAGTAAAATGGTCCACTTCCCTCAGAATTGGCTAAGAGTGGCACGTACCAAGAATATATTAGGCTTTTCACCAGTATGTGTACACCAGCCAATGGGGTTCAACATCAAGTCCCTCTTCTCTCCTCTTTCACACGTCTCCCTTTGTCCTCTTTCCCTCAGTTCATCCTATATCTATAGGCACCTGGTGTCAGCACTTTTGATGTGAAGCACATCTGTCATCCCTGACCTTTCTGATGTGTTGTTACTGGTAGTAATAGAGAACCCCAACAAGGTTCCACTTCATGCTGAAGGTGAGAAAATGGTATGAGGGATCCTAATGTGCCTTAGCCTACAGCTGTAGCACTGTGGTGTCTGATCCCATCAGATCTCAGAAGCTAAGCAGGGTCAGGCCTGGTTATACTTGGATAGGAGACCACCTGGGAATACCAGGTGCTGCAGGCCTGGGAGAAGGACCTGGCAACCCACTCCCAAAAAGAATCAGCCATTAAAAACCCTATGAATAGCAGAGAAGCACTAAGAATACTGTTTCACATAGAGGAGGGTAAGGGGTAACCTATATGAATAATGTTTACCAAATTGCATATATGAAAATTGTCACAATGAAAAGCATGTCAAAATGAATCACATTATGATGTACATTAAAAATTTCTAATAAAAAAAAAAGTAAAAAAAAAAAAAGAATACTGTTTCACCTGTTGTACATAGGGTGGCTATGAGTCAGACACTGACTCAGTGGGACCAAACAACAAGAACAATCTGCCTTAAGGCGCTGGGGTTAGCTCAGTTGGCAGAGTGCTGTGCTGTACTCTCTGACCTGGATTAGATCCCCAGCACTGCAAAAATGGGAGGAGGATGTGGCAATCCACTCCTGAAGCAATCCTGAAACAATCAGCCATTGAAAACCTAATGGGGTCACTATGAGTCAGATTTGATTCCATGGCATCTAACAACAACAAATCTGCCTTAACCATTCACATTATGTCTTCAAAACAGCCCCATTCTCAATTTCCTACATTTTTCTTCTTGTTGTGCCTCTTCCAGTCTGACTTCCAGGTCTGCCTCTGTGCAATTCTCTTCCTGTGGCTCCAACCTGGCAAGTTTCCAAATATTCAAAGCCCAGTTCCTAGTGTTCTCAAACCAAGTATTTCAGACTTGATGGCCTGAGAACCCAATCTTTTCATTTTTCAGCAAACATTTATTGAGCACCTATAAGACACTATAGATTCACGATGGGTATGACACAGTTCTGTCTTTCTAAAGGCTCTCAAAGTATTTGGGGGAGGTTAGGTAGAACACAAAGCCATCAGCTCACATGAGCAAAGTGATTTGGGATCATAGCAGAGGGAGATGCCCAACTCACTGAAGGGGTACAGGAACTCATTAATGCAGTGGTCTTGGCATGATGATAGGAATTCTTAAGCAGAAAAGAGAGAAGAGTATTCCAAGCATATGGAACAATATAACCAAGGCTTGTTCTTGTTGGGTGCTGTCGAGTTGGTATCTGACTCATAGCGACCCTACATACAACAGGTGAAACAGTATAGTAACTGCTTCTCTGCTATTCACAGAGTTTTCAATGGTAGATTGTTTTTTGGGAGTGGGTTGCTGGGTCCTTCTCCCAAGCCTATAGCACTTGGTGTTCCGAAGCAGTCTCCTACCCAGGTACTAACTAGGCCCAGCCCTGCTTAGCTTCCAAGATCTGACAAGATCAGATGCCACAGTGGTATGCCTGCAGGCATGATCAAGGATAGACAGCAATAAGGGTGATGACTTGTTTGGGAAACAGCAAGAATTTTGCTATATAGAGCAGAAGCAGACAGTATTTAATAGTGATTTTTTAAAAAATAAATCTAAAAAAACAGGTAGAAGCCAGATTGGAAAGTTCTTTTGTTTTGTGTTAAGGAATCTGAAATTCATCCAGCATTCATATGGAGCCAGTGGAAGATCTCAAGTGGAGATTCATATGATTATATTTGCATTTCAGACATTGCATGGATAATAGTGTTACTCCCTTGTAGTAATTAGATCCTTCCTTCCAGCCCTGCTTTTTGGATTTGAAGTTCTTCAGGTCAATCCTACTTTTAGCCTCCATGATCACTATTGGTAGATTTTTCTGTCTCTTCCCTAAATGTACAATATTACCGGCCTTATCAATCTGCCTAGGTTATAACATGCTCTCCAAGAAGCAGTTCTCAACCACGTGTGAGTTGAGTGTATGCATTGTGCATTTCCACTTGGAGGGCATTTTTAAAATCCACATGCCTTTCTGTCATACTCCACTCTTGCCCTGGAATTCTGCTAGGCCTAAGATTTTGGAAGGTGTGTAGGGGCAGTTGGGGATGACTAGATTAGTACTTTGGAAAATTTATTCTTTCAAAGAATAGAGATCTGGAAATGAGAACTGTAATCAAAATATCCATCTTGATTCCATGGTTGTTTTAAAAATACTACAAAATCTGAATTTATATTTGAATAATGATACCCCTTATAGTTGGTTGAAGTTTGGCTCCAAAACCAGATGTATCCCTGGCCTAATACCCAGCCTCTGAAAATGTTACCTTATTTGGACAACAGGTCTTTGGAGCTATAATTAAATTAAGGATCCTGGGATCATATAACCCAGGTGGGCCTTAAGTCTAACAATGAGAATACTTATAAGACAGAGAAGACAAGAAGACAGGACAAAGAGGTAAAGGCTATGTGAAGATGGAAATGGAATTATATAGCCAATAGCCAAAGAATGCCTGGAGTTGTAACCAATCAGCTGGCTTGGGGTACACAAGGAGAATCCCTTCAAATGTTGGTCTTAGGCAGCTATTGTGTCACTTACAGTTTGACAGTAGCAAATGGTAGCAGCATCATATTGGAGTGGCAGGAGCAAGTGACACCCTTAGTATTATGGCCCTTATATGTGCTGGGGAGTTAGGAATCCTCAGCCAGCCTATAAGTGTTACCACTCTTACAAAGGCCAATAGGGTTAGGAGTCCTCAGCCCATAAGTGTTACAGCTCTTATGTAGATTGAGGAGTTGGGAATCCTCAGCCTTCAGTAGCAACTTGCACTGCAGCTTCTGGGCAGGCCTAGGTATCAGGATCCTAAGCCCTGACAGCACCCAGTATTACAGCTCCCAGGCCCAGGATGTCTGAGACCCTTGGCCCTAAAGACTTGACAGCTCTCTTGAACTCTTCTAGTAACCAGGGCCTACAGTTTCTCCTTGCTGGTTGTTTGCAGCCTTCTGGCTTTCTTCAGCTTCGGTGTTCTGGCCCCTGTCATCTTCTCCTTATTTCCACCATCCCTCTTCTTCTTGCCCTGGTTACTCTTCTGGAACTGTTCAGCTGTCTGTTGTATAGGTTTCTGGTTGCTGTCACTGTCACTTGGGAAACAGTAGTCACTACCTGTCTGCTGCTTTAGCTATTTTGCTGTTAATCATTTGGAGACTGTCAGTTCCTCAAGCTCACTACTTAATTACCAGGGCCTGCCCCTTTAAGGATTGGTTTTTGTGGCCTCTCCCCCTTGACTGCTGTTGGCTATTAGGTGTTCCTGAGCTCTGTTGAGATGATTGGGAGTGAAGGGATCAAGTCAGACTGCCTTCTCCTTCTTAATAGGGAGTGAAGAAGTGGCTTCCAGATGCTGGTCTTCAGCAGGTAGCTATTCAGCTCCATTAGGACAATTAAGAGTGAAGGAAGTGGGCCCCAACACTGCTCACTTCTTTCAGGGCAACAGGGAAGTGGCTCCCAGAAGCCAGCCCCAGGTACTGGGAGATCCCAGGTTCCCCCCCTTCTTCAGATCTGCATACTAACTGCCTCACCACTGTCATCACCACCACTGCTGCCTTTTCTTCTTTCTTTGTGTTACAAATTCAGCTGCACTACTAAAGGTAGGAAGAACAACCACTAGAGAGAAGCCTTTTATTGAGCCTACTAGCATAACACTGGGCTGGGATTTAGCTCAGTGGGTAGAGCGCTGCGCTGCAGTCTCTGAGGTCCTGAGTTCAATTCCCGGCACCGCAAAAATGGGAGAAGGGCCTGGCAATCCACTCCCAAGGCAATCCCTAAACAGTCAGCCATTGAAAACCCTATGAGGGTCGCTATGAGTCGGATACCGACTCGATGGCACCTAATAACAACAACAGTACAACACTAGGGGAGACAGCATGGGAGGGAGGGTGTCTCCTGGCTTGCTTGCTTGAGTGAGCTGAAGAGCCTACTTATTTAGCTAGAAAGGGAGTGTTTGCACCAATCACAGTGATTGTGTGATGAAAATAAAGTTTGTGCTTACACCAATCACAGCATTGTCCCTTGTACTCACCACAGCAGTCCCTCTTCTATGTCACCAGAAGAAGTATTCCCCTTCTGGCCTGGATGGAAATGGTTACAAAGAAAGTTCAGTACAAGGTGTGTGAGATAGTTGTGGCTGGGCTACACCCCAAGAGCTGTAGCAAATAGGTACAATTCCATAGCTTCCTCCAGATGTCCATGGAGTGTTTACAATGGCAGGTACTGGTGTGAGGGTGGCTTGGCTGGATAACAGTTCCTCTGCTCAAAACAACCAGAGCCACAAGGGAGAGACCAGTAGCTGCCAATTAGGGAATCATATCACCCCATTCCCAGACACCAGTGCTTCCTTCCAGAAAAAAAAAAAATGCAAGCAGCAAAAGGAGCACTTAGAGCAAGAGCGGAAAAATCCTTATCATTAATGCTAATAATGATTTTAGCAGTATATTAACAATACTTCATGCCAACACCCCCAGGAAAGGTAGATCACCTGATGCATCTTCAGGGTCACCAGAAGCTGGGTAAGACAAGCAGGTATTTTCTGCTAGGATCCTCAGAAGTGTGGTCTTGCTGACACCTGGATTTTAGGTTTCTGGTCTCTATAAGAGTGAGAGACTAGATTCCCATTGTTTTAAGCCACCAGATTTGTGATAATTTGTTATGGTATTCCAAGAAACTGATGTATCTTTTTTATCTTTATTTTACTGGTGCCTATTAATTATACATTTTCATGTATGCATATAATATACTTTGATTATACTGATCCCCAAATTACCTTCCCTTTCCTTCCCCTCTACCTGTCCTTGGGCCCCTTCCTCTTCTCTAAGAGTTCCCTTCTACTTTCAATACATCTTCTTTTAATAAGTCATACTTAACAGTCATTTTTCAGAAAAGAGGCAATTTTCCAAAGTGCTATATAGTTGCTATTGTTGTTGTTGTTGCTGCTGTTAGGTGCTATCAAGTCATGTCCAACTCATAGCAACCCTGTGAACAGCAGAACAAAACACTCTTCACACTGTGCCATGCCCAGCACTACTGTCAATGCTTCTCTGCTATTCATAGGGTTTTCAATGGCAGATTGTTTTGGGAGTAGATTGCCAGATCCTTCTCCCTAGCCTGTAGCACCTGATATTCCCAGGTGGTCTCTCATGCAAGGACTAATAAAGCTGACCCTGCTTAGCTGTGTAGTAGCACAATGTAAATGAATTTGGGCAAAGTAACTTAATCCCTCTGAGTCAGGTTTTTTTTTTTTTCCACCTAATCCCACCTCCACAGAATGTTGAGATAGTTAAATAAGATGAAATAAAATGCCAGAAGAAATCTGGCAAAAGGATTTTTCTCCAAGATTTATCAATTTGAGAATAGGACCCAACATGTACTTCATACACCCTACTAAAGCAAGGCCTCCCAGGACAGAGCTGGAGTAATTAACATGCAACACCCTGGGCCTATATCAGACTCTCTTTTGCATGTAAACACTTAGACCCATCTGGTGTCAGCTCTTGCTTCTCAACAACTAACCACTGCCTTCTCCCACAACCTTCTCTACTTCCTGTTTACGTAGATTGCTACTTCCTGGCCAAGGAAACTGAACAGTTTTCAGCCAGGCTGCCTTTCCCCTGGCCCCACTCCAAGGATACCTTCTTTGGACTCCTTCTCACATTCTGCTTTCTTATTGTAGAAGAAGCCTTCACAGTAATGAGGAACAAGCTGCTTTCATGAGCTATCCCCAGCTAAGTAGCCAGTCTTCTTCCTTGCTATTGAATTGAACCAGATAGACATGAGTAGTAACAACTACTAATATGAACAAATCTGTCCATTCCTGTTTGCCTGAGCCCCTCCAAACTATTGATACCAGTACTTTTTTCATTCAAATGTGCTGCTTATGATTCTTCTGCACTAAGGCTCAGTCCTATTGTGTTTGTGTAAAACAGTCCTGCCCAAAGTTGGCAGGACAGCAGTAGGTTAGACTCAGCCAGAACACCAAGTTGGACGGTTGTTGAAATGATCTAGCTTGTGATTTTCAATTTGAGGCAAATATCCAAATAATCTGAACATCTCTTTCAAACAAACAAACATTTGGAACTTGAGGGTAGGCATGGGTATTTTGAAATAAATTCTAAGTGTTAATGACTTTTCCTGTAACTTCAGACTTAACATCCTTAACACAATAGGTAAGAATATGGAGTCTGGAGCCTGCCTAGATTCAAATTCTGGCTTTGCCACCTATGAACTATGTGACCTTGGGCATGTTCTGTGCCTCAATTTCCTCATCTATAAAACAGTCCTAATAATACCTTCTCAAGAGTAATTTTCTGAGGAATAAGTGAGTTAACATTTGTTTAAAACCACATAGACTATGTAAGCATATGTTATTATTACTATTGAGCTAGAGTTCATCTCAGTTGGTAAAGTGCTGCTCTGCATTCTTTGAGGCCATGCGTTTGATCCCCAGCAGTGCAAAGATGGAAGAAGGACCTAGCAACCCACTCCTGAAACAATCACAAAACAATTAGCCATAGAAAACCCTATGAATAGCAGAGAGGCACTGACATAGTGCAAGGCATGACACAGTGTTGGGAAGTATTTTATTCTGTAGTACATGGGCCCAACTCAATGGCACCTAACAACAATTATTAATATTACTTTTATTTCTGTTTTTATTATCCTGCTAGAGGGAAAAGAAATTGGTCAGGAGGTGGGGTCCTGAATTAGTGATTTGAAAATAATGGAGATAAGCTAGGTGCCATGATGAACAACTGCAATCCCAGCAACTAGGGAGGCTAAGACAGGAGGATCACAAGTTTGAGGCCAGAGGTAGCCTGTACAAGTTAGCAAGACCTGTCACAAAATAAAAAATAGAAAAGGGTCTGGGATGTGGCTCAGTTGCCTAACAAGTGCTCTACAAGGCCCTGGGTTCAAACCCCTAGTAGTGCACCATAAAGAAAAAAATAGAACAGAACACAGGTAGAAATGGTGGCAGGATCCATAGTATGATAGTGAAAATGGGTAGCAGAAGTAGATGAAGGAAAGACTAATATTGAAAGGAGAAAATTTATAGTATTGAAGCATGTGCCCTCTAGGATAAAAACACTTAAATTTAGATGTTGCCTTCACTACTTCATGGTGGCATAACCACAAGCAGATTACTTGTTTTCTCATCTGTAAAATGGAGATGATAATAATAGTGATCTGTCTTACAGGGCTATCATGGAATCAAATGAGTTAATATATAACATGTCAATTTCTTACAACAGTGACTGGCCTGGGGCAAGTGTTAGTTCTTATTTTTATTGGAGATAAAAAGGTCAAGGAACTGAGGGGCCAATTGTTAGCTCAACATTGACATTATTCTAGATGACAGCAAGGTTTGAAGTAAACAGGAACACTGTCAGCTAGGTATAAATGTCTTCACTGAACGCGGAGGTAGTAAAGCAATAAAAAAGGGAAGAGTGATTACAATAAAATGGCATTAGCCTTCAAGTGGCTGAGTCTTTCACAAGAGTGTGAAAGAACTTACCAGGAGCAAAGAAGACCCTAATGCCACATCCTGGCCCTGAACTGAAGAAATAAATTATGGCCAAGAAGCAGCAGCAACAGTCAAAGAAGATGATGTGGAAATGTTTCCTGCTTAGGGAGTGACAGTCCAGCTGGTGTGGTAAAATCTGAAAGGCAAAAAGCAAGAGTAAAGCTATATTTGCTGAGCATCATGGTAAATGCTTTGTGTAGCAAATGGTCTAGATGACCACTATTCACTTGCAACAATGATGGAAATGTTCTATATCCTCCATCATTCAGTATGGTAGACAGTAGCCACATGTGGTTATTGAACTCTTAAAAATGAAACCAATGAGGTCAGTATTCCTAAATAATGACTGAGGAATATTGGTAAGAGGCAGACTTCAAGGCCCTGATCTAATCTATCAAATTAGTATCTCTGAACTCTCGGGACTGTCCCCCAGAGATTCCCCAACTGATAGATACATAGCCAGGTTTAGGAACTGATACAGGATCTAAAGGAGAAGAAAGAGGGGATCTGTTTGGATTAAGCATAAGACATGATATCATATAAGATTTAATATTTGAGAGTTTATGCTTATATTTTGCTCCAAGTGGCATGAATCATATTGATACTTTTTATTTTGAAAATATTTATCTTGGTTGATAGAAAAAAACATTTAACTTAAAGAGTATAATAGTAGAAAAATTGTATTACTTTAAAGGCTGGTAATCGTGTTCCTATAAGAAAGAAAACTACTTGAGAAGAAATATTCTAATAACTGCTTGAATCCAGAAGTGTAAGAGAGATGGAAATTCCCCTTAAAAAAGGAAGAAATGTTATGCTATGTTATGTTATGATGTTATGTTATGTTATGTTATGTTATTTTGGTGTAGGGGAAGGGAGAAGAATTTTAAATTTCAAGGGCCCTATGATATAGAGTAAGAAGAGAGGAATTATGCAAGATGGTAGCCGGCTGAGCGTTACACACACATTTACACCAAGCAATGCTCTAATATAGTCTGATAAAGTGCACAAAGTTACAAGTGTTTGTTGTAAATTTTTTGGTTGGGGTAACTCATGAAATAACTGTGTTTTCCATTTGGGTTGACTAGGGACAAACTGGAGTTAACACAATGGAATGCAGATGCCTGGAGACAGAAAGGACTAGAATGCATAAACTTCTAGAGATGCCCAGAAAGCTGGGGGATGCTTTGTGTTACCCTACATTGTAGAATCAGGCAGTTAAGGCAATTTTATCTAGCTTTCATTCATCAGGAAGGCCCCAGATTTCATCCAGTTTACAGTAGGAAAGAAAGTAAAACAGAATGACCTGTGAGTCTAGCTACTAGAATTGCCTGACCCTTAGGCTAACCACATGAGCCATTACCCACTTATAGGCCTCTCTGCTAGTCCAGCCTATTCTCCAAGGCTTGTCTACCTGATCTCTTATCCTCTTATCCCCAGAGTGGTGGCCTATTCTCCTCTGGCCTCAGACTTATTACAGTCCAAGGAGTGTCACAAGGAGACATGTATTAGAATCTAGGGGGCAAGAAAAGTGAGATATCTGTGTGGGCTTGAACTATTAGGTACTTGATTTGTCCATAATCTTAACTGTACAACTTACGCTGGGGAGGGCTTTTGGTAAAAGTGGGGCCCAGTAGTGGGGAATAGGTTGAGGGAGCAGGGATATCAAGTTCTGTAGAGCAGCTGAGAGATAGTAGGGACAGAACATAGATTTTAGAAATATAACATATATCAGCAATTTAGCCTTAGATGCCAAATCTTCATTAAATCCAAGGAACAAGGAATGTTCAAAAATGAAGAAGAAAGCCAATGTAAGAAGCAGGTAAACCCAGCCACAGAGCAGAAGACCAACCAGGTCAAGGCAGGAATGAACAAAAATTAAGGACTTCTACGAACAGTTGAGGGGAAAAAATGTATGCCTTGCATATTGAAAACATACTGTGTGTGTGTTAAAATATACATAAATTTTATTATTTTAGCTATTTTTAAATGTATAGTCCAGTTGCATTAATTACATTCACATTGTTGTACAATTATCTCCACCATCCATCTCCAGAACTTTTTCATCATTCCAAACTGAAACTCTGTACCCACAAAACAGTAATTCCCCTTTCCTCCCTCCTCCAGACCCTACTAACCATTGTTCTTTCTGTTGATGAATTTGACTATCCTAGGCACCGCAGTAAGTAGAATTAGAATCACAATATTTGGCCTTTTACGTCTGGCTAATGACACTTTTTAATTGTTCCTTCAAAGTTCTGAAGGAACAGGTCAGATGTGACTTAGATTGTGCCTCTACTAGATCTTCAAATAAGCCAACCTTGTGCTCTTATCCATCACTGGTTCTTATTCTCCCCTTGGTAGAATGTGTGTAGTTCCTATAGTTTGCTGCCAATTTGCCTTCACTATTCCCCAACCTTGATCACCACTGCAATTTTATTTCTATTCAATCACACCACACCCCTTTCTGTCCCCAAATGGAAGGAAATTGCCCCTATAAAGAGCAAAAGCTTTTTTCACAGTTTAGGTAGTCTGGCACCTAAACAAATATGTTTGGACTCAAACTGATAACCATCAAGCTCTCTTAGTTATCTAAGGTCTAGGCTGGGACTCACTCTTGTGACACTACCTACCTCAGCCTTCCTCACCCCTCTGACTGCTCTAGAGTAAGAAATGATGTGCCCTTCCACTGCCCATCACCATCCCTTTCTGGTATCCAGCCTCTGCTACCCCCAGGATTAACTCCTATTTCATCATCCTGTCTCTTTTAAGAATATCAGCTATCTCTCTAGGTCCAAATCATTAATTCCCAAGGTCCTTTTTACATTTCCCCCCACATGGCCTAAGAGTCTTCATTCAAGTTAGACTCTTGGTCATGGCAATGATATTCCAGAACTCTGAAGGTGGTATGAAACTGAGTCTTACCATGATTTTGCAGCTCATGACTTATTTTTGAAACAGATGATGGAGGGATAAGTTGGAGATTGTGGTCTCACAACCAGGTATGTTCAGCTTTGCAAAAGGCTTCTTCCCAGCCACAGAAGATCAAAAATCAGTACTTTCATGATCTGAAAGTCACTGAGAGTGATGAAAGTCCATGAGTCTTTGCAAAAAATCAGCATTCAGCTCCTAAATCCTTCATCTACTAGATAGGCAACTTTGGCAAACGATTTTATTGGGCTAAGCCACAGTTTTCTCATTTGCAAAACTGGAACATTACAGTGCCTAATATAGAGAGTGTATCAGTTTGGATTAGTATTGGCTATGAAGAGCAGAAACATGATATAAGTAGCTTAAATAATATAGTTTATTTTTTTCTCACTTACAAAATCTTGAGGAAGAAAGACCAAAGCTGCTGTACCACATCTTCAGAGGCCCAGGCCCACCTCATTGCTCTCTATTCCTCAGCTGTGGTCCTCACCCTAATGATCCACGATGGTGGCTAAAGTGTCAGCCATCACATCATTGTTCCATGAAGCAGGATGAAGGAAGGGATAAAAAAGAGACAAGGTCCATGGACCATCTGTCTTTCATGGTCACACATTTTATATATATATACATATATATATATATATATATATATATATATATATATACACACATATATATATATTTGTGCATGTGTGTGTGTTTGTTTACATATATACACAAAACAAACAGCATATATATATTTGTGTATATATATATTTGTGTATACACACACACACACACACATATATATATTATATTTGCTTTGTTTTTGTTTTGTTTTGTTTTTAGATGGAGTCCCACTATGTTACCCAGGGTAGCCTCAAATTCTTGGGCTATATATATTTGTGTGTGTGTGTGTATGTATGTGTGTGTATGTATATGTATGTGTATATATATATATATATATATATATATATATATATGAAACAAGCTGGGCATGATAGTGCATACTTCTAATCTTAGCAACCTGGGAGACTGAGCTGGCAGGATTCCAAGTATGAGGCCAGAGGCAGCCTGTACAACTTAGCTAGACGCTGTCTCAAAATAAAAAATATTAAAAATGGACTGGGGTTACAGCCCAGTGGTAGAGCACTTGCAAAGTATGTGCAAGGTCCTGGGTTCAACCTCCAAGTACTGCAAAAATAAATAAATAACAGGAAAACCAGATGCAATTTTCATCTTACCCTTTTGTGAAGATGGTGGCTCACCTTACCATTACAGACTATGAAAGGCTGACTTAAGACTTTCAAAGTTATTATCTCCTTTAGAAATTTAAATAAATGGAGCCAGGCACAGTGGCACACACCTGTAATCCCAGTGACTTTGGAGGCTGAGGCAGGAGGATCACAAGTTTGAGACCAAAGGCAGTCTGCATAATTTAGTGAGACCCTGTCTCAAAAAAGTAGAAAATGGGTGGAGGGTGCAGCTTAGTGGTACAGCACTTGCAAAGCATGCAAGCGTGAAGCTCTGGGTACCACAAGGAAAGAAAGAAAGAAAGAAAGAAAGAAAGAAAGAAAGAAAGAAAGAAAGAGAGAGAGAGAGAGAGAAAGAGAGAGAGAGAGAGAGAGAGAAAGAAAGGAAGGAAGAAAGGAAGAATTTAAATAAATGTTAGTGGGATTTTGGTTGCTTTGAGAGTATCACATTGACTCAGTATCAGCCCATCAGTGACACAGCAATGCAGAGTCTCAGAAGATAGCCTAATTAGATATGGGTATTTGGAAACAATGTCTCCTCATACTTCATTCACCATCATGATGAGGGGTTCCTTTTCTGTAACAACTTCTGCTGTATAGGGCCTTATCAGACTCATCTCCCACAGAATTCTGACTTCCTATCTGCTCACATTCCATCTGCAGTGCAGACAAGTGCCAGGAGACTCTTATATCTTCTCTATTTTAATAATTCCTGCATTGCTCACTAACGAAGATACATTATGTGATCTCTTTCATTATGGGAAGTATCAACCCTCCCCGAGCCTCTAATGCACACCAGTGAATAATCAAGGCATTGGAAGAACTGATTAATGAATTGGGGACAACTGGGACAGACTACCTAGAATCACACAGCTGTGGTGGTCAGATTCCAGTCTAATGGCCTTCAAAATACTAGCTTAGCAGACCTTTTTTCTACTGAAATATTATGCTGTATCCCAATATATACAACTGATAATAGCAGAACTGGTCTTGAAAGTGAGAAGGGCCTAAACCCAATACACTCAGCTTGCTTCTAAACAAAAACCTTTACTATTATGTAAGTGGTCCCTAAACGTATCTCCATGAAACCCTAAGGCTCACTCCAATGGTCTCTGTTTGAATATCCCTGTTCTGTTCTATTCTCTTGCTTTAAGAGCTGGTCAAGTAAAAGAGAAAGAAAAAAAGCTCTGAATCAAGCAGGGCTGGTATCACATGTTGAGTTCTACTTACTAGATATATAACCCATAAGCCTCAACTGATGAGTGCTGTTTTCTTGCATTTTCATGAGAATTTTCCTGCATTTCATGAGAAGGAAGTTTATGAATATAAAGTTGCTGGCACAGAACATGTTTGAGGCCAGTCTGGGTTATTTGGGGAATCTCTCTCTCTCTCTCTCTCTCTCTCTCTCTCTCTCTCTCTCTATATATATATATATATATATATATATATATATATATATATACATATACGCACACACATGCATATATTACATATGTAATATATATAGTTGCCTCATTAACAGTGAACTCATGGCCAACAGCACTATTATAGCCTTGTGCTTAGGAACACCAAGTTGGGCATGGTGGTGCACACCTATAATCCCAGTGACTCAGAAAGCAGAGGCAGGAGGACTGTAAGTTCAAGACCAGAGGCAGTCTGCATAATTTAGTGAGACCCTGTCTCAAAAAAGTAAAAAAAAAAAAAAAAATGGACTGGGGCTACAGCTCAGTGGTACAGCACTTGCAAAGCATGCAAGTGCAAGGCCCTGAGTTCAGCCCCCAGTACTGCAAAAAAAAAAAAGGAACATCAGACAGCACTTTAGCACTATGAATGGGGCCCATTTTAAATAGCACAATCACAAAAAAAAAAAAAAAAACAGAAAAATGAGAAAAACACAGCACTAAATAGACTGCAGAAAGGATCTATTTATAGTGTAAGAGCTGAAAGAAGGCAAGTTTCCCCTTCTTAATCTCAGCTGGGAATGTGCACATTGAAAACCTCAATTTTTTTTTTTTACCACCCTACACCTTCTGTCTAAAACCACAAAAGTGCTGTGAGTACTCATTTGGATTTTCAAATAAATGTTAGCAAGTGCACAAATTGGCAATTACAGAATCCATAAATAATGATGTGCTGTACTAAATTTCTGTGAGCCTTAGTGATAATACCCCTACACAAAGCATTAAATGGGAAAAAGTATATAAAATGCTTCCCATGATTACATACCTTTGTTTGTTTTTTAGACCAAAAACAATTGCATTTTCACTTTCTGTACCTTATTTGCCATGTTCCAACCTGAGAGAGAACCTGAGAGAAATTTCCAGTCAAGTGCATCATCTTTATCCTTGGAGCATGAACCAAAAACAAATAAATTACTTATATTGGGCCAAGTAAACAAAGGAGGCAATTTCAACTGATACAAGAGGCAATTTCTTGGCACACTAAAGCGCTGGAGTCAGCATATGTGGTTGCATCCTCCACCATCTGTGCATCTCTTTGAGCATCTGCTATACTTTTCTACCTTTCTCAGCAGACAGGTTGCCTCTGCTTTTCTCTTCTCTTCTCTTTTCCCTTTCTTCTCTTTTCTCTGGCTTCCTTGCACCCTCGTAACTTTGGCTCTTATGTGGTTCTGGCTTCCATGGCACTGATTCCAGCCATATTCTACATGATTGCTGCACACAACACAACAATGCTTGTCTAGCACCAGTCTTCCACTTCTTGTAACAAGAAACTGATGGTACCTCTGGCTTCAGGGTTGGACTGTCAGCCAGGCCTGGCCCCTGACTTGCTCTCCTGAGAACCAATTTGTCTCAATTACCCACTATCACTTCCATGATTACTCTGTGTATCTTTCTCTGCCTCATGGCTTTTGTTTTCTCAGAGCTCTTGATTATTCACAGTTTCTGCTTACTCATGAAGTCTGAATACTGTTCCCTTCCTATCTTTTGGTTTCTACTTTCATTGATTTTTTTTCTTGTTTCTAGTTCTAATTACTGAAAGAAAAATATTACTGGCATAGGTGTGTGTGTGTGTGTGTGTGTGTGTGTGTGTGTTAGATGCTGCTGAGTCATGTCCAACTTATAGGGATAGAGTTTTTGATGGCTGGTTGTTTTGGGATTGTTTCAGTAGTGGGCTGCCACATCCTTCTCTCATTTTTGCAGTGCTGGGGATTGAACCCAGGACCTCAGGGACATCAGAGCAGCACTCTACTAACAGAGCTAAACCCCAGCCCCACTGGCATAGTTAACTGCCATATATTTTGGCAGAATGTTCACACAAGGACACATTCTAAGCTAACATTCAGGCTACAGATCAGTTGCTTCTAGGTAAAGATCTGCCATTGTCCAATAAACAATGGGTAGGGTTGGAAGAGATGGAGCATGCATATGGTATACAAAATAGCCACCTATGTTTAGGGATTTACATCAAAATGGTTATCCAGACCTCTTTCTTCTTTTAGCACCTTATGTGCAATCTATAAAGAAATCCTGTTAGCTTTACCCTCAAATATATTTAGCACTTTTTATTGCTCCCACTGGGCTGGGATTTAGCTCAGTTGGTAGAGCGCTGTGCTGCAATCTCTGAGGACCCGAGTTCAATTCCCAGCACCGCAAAAATGGGAAAAGGGCTTGGCAATCCACTCCCAAGGCAATCCCGAAACAGTCAGCCATTGAAAACCCTATGAGGGTCGCTAAAAGTCAGATACCGACTCGACGGCACCTAACAACAACAACAACATTGCTCCCACTACTAATGCTACTCTGCTCCCAACCACACAACCTTTCACCTACATTACTCCAGTAGCAGGCTGAGAGACCAGATGCTTCTACCCATAGTCTATATCCCATCCAGCAGCCAGAGTGATCTCCTAAAACTCAAGTTACAGGTCTGGGCAAGGTGATGTGTTCCTGTAGTTCCAGCTACTTGGGAGGCTGAGGCAGGAGGATTTCCTGAGCCCAGGAGTTCAAGGCTAAGCTGAGCAACATAGCTAGACCCTTTCTAAACAAACAAACAAAAACCTGAACTATATCATTCCTTTGCCTCACATTCAGCAATGGCTCTCCATTTCACTCAGAGTAAAAAGTCAATATTCTAGGCCTCCTTACTTCTGATGTCAGTTTTACCACTTTCCCTTTGCTCATTCCACTCCATTCTACCTGGTCTTGCCTTCCTCAGATATTCCAGGGATGCTATTAAGGAAATTCACTACTATTAAGGAAATTCACTTAACTATCAGAGGATTTAGCTCAGCAGGTAGAGCGCTGTGCTGCAGTCTCTGAGGCCCCGAGTTCAATTCCCAGCACCACATAAATGGGAGAAGGACCTGGCAATCCACCCCCAAGGCAATCCCGAAGCACTCAGCCATTGAAAACCCTATGAGTTGGATACCGACTCGAAGGCACCTAACAACAACAACAACAACAATCAGAACTGCTAAACTTTTTAAAAAATGACACCAAATGGCTAGTTAAGATGCAGAGAACCAAGATCACATGTACATTACTAGTGGGAAGTAAAATGGTACAGCCACTCTGAAAGTCATTTTGGAAGTTTCTTTTAAAACTAAACTTGCAACTAACATACGACTCATCAGTTGGACTTCTGGGCATTTATCCCAGAGAAAAAAAACCTGTACACAAATTTTTACAGCAGCTTTATTTTTAATAACAAAAATTGGAAGCAATTCAGATGTACTTCCATGAGTGAATAAACAAGTTGGGTATATCCATACGATAGAACATTACTCAACAATAAAAAAGAACATTTTGAGGGTTGAACCCAGGGTCTTACACATTCTTTTCAAGTGCTCTACCACTTGGCCATACCCTCAACCCATTTATTTTTATCTCGAGATAGGATCTCACTAAGTTACACAGGCTGCCTGTGGCCTGGAACCTGGGATCCTCCTGACTCTGCCTACCCCCAATCCTGAGTCACTGGGATTACACTGTGGCAACACATTATTGATGTATGCAAAATATGGATGAGTCTCCAGAGAATTATGTTGTTGTTAGGTGCCATCAGGTTGGTATCTGACTCATAGTGACCCTCCATACAATTGATAAAACACCTTTCTTAATGCTCTCTGCTGCTATTAGTAGGGTTTTCAATGGCTGCTTGTTTTTTGGGTGTGGGCTTCCAGGTCCTTCTCCCAAGCCTACAGCACCTGGTGTTCCCAGGTGGTCTTCCATCCAAGTACTAACCAGGTCTGACTCTGCTTAGCTTCCAAGATCTGATGGGATTGGATGCCACAGTGGTATGGCTACAGGCAGAGAGAATTATACTGAGTTTTTAAAAAGCCAAAAATCTACACATTGTATGATTCCATTTATAGAATATTCTTGAGATGACAAAACTATAAAAATGGAGAATAAACAGAGGGTACCAGAGGTAATAGACTAGGAGAGGTAGGAAGAAAGATGAGTTTAGTTTTGAAAGGCCACATTGAGGATCCTTGTGGTGATGAAAATGTTCTATATCAATGTCAATACGCTGGTTGTGATATAGTATCATAATTTGTCAAGATATTATCATTGGGGAAACTGGCAAAGGACATGAGAGATTTCTGCATTGCTTCTTATAATTACATGTGAATTACAATTATCTAAACATAAAAAGCTTAATTGGAAATCTTTCTCTTGGGCTGGAGAAGTGGCTCAGTGGTAGAGCACTTGTTTAGCATGGGCGAGATACTGGGTCTGATCTCTAGCACAAAACAAAAACAAAAACAAAACTCTCAATTTTAAAATATCAAGGACTACATTTAATTATAGCTATTTGAAGGAAGAAATACTTTATTAAATTTAATCATTGGTTATAAAACTGCATTTCAATTTCAGAAATCTTAAAATGTAGAAAAGTATACCTGAAAAACTAGGAAATATATTAAGTATGCATATTTATTTGTATAATTGTACACACCCAACATAGAAAACCATTGGAAGAAAAGACACCCAAGTCTTAACAGTGGTCATCTCTTAAGTGGGCATTCTGTTTATTTTTTTTCTTACCTTATCTGCATCTCATTTTTCCACAGTGAACACATATTATTTACATAATTTCAAATGCATACCACATTTGGAAACATTACTTAGAACAACCCCCAATCGATTGCTTCAAAACCTGCAACCAATCCTCAAATCATTAGTCATTTCAGTCTTTAATACCATAGTAACCAAGAGCTCTCAAGGCAACCCAGGCAGCTCTAATTTAAATGAGAACTGTCGAAAGCAAAGGTCTGTACTGTCTGTGCCTTCAGAGAGTTTAAGGGCATAGGTTTAGTTGCAGCACAGGTAAATTAATTGGCTTATTCATAGAAGAAAATGGTAAAGGTACACTGCCTGCCGGACTCACAGCATAGGCCCTACTCAAACATTGTCCACAAGAGACACAAACATGTAAAAGTAAACAGGCAGTGAAAATCCTTCTCTGCTAAGCACCTCTTCTCACACTGGACAATTCCTCATTTCTTCAAGTGGTCAGCAGGAAACAAAAACAAATCTTAAAATAGTTGTTATAATCAATAACCAGAAATGAAAGTGTAAAAAGGAATCTCATTTGTAATGGAGATTGCAAATCCCCATTAAATACTTTAATGTCAACTTAACAAGGACTATTAAGAAAATATCAAAACCATAATGACACAATAAAAAAATCAGACTAGACAGCAATACTTTCTCATAACTGAAAAGGCTAAACAAATGATATAACACTTCCCATATTAACTCATATTTAATGCAATCTATCAATGGGAAATTAAGTTTTATAAAAATAGAACAACAAAATTACTATAAAATGTACACAAATAGAAGCATACTAATTAGTGTTATGGGAGGAAAAAAGATCATGTTACAGAAACTCTTCATGGAGTCAAAAACACTGTGATATTATAAAGCAAAAATAATAAAAATTCATAGGCAGTTCAACTGAAATAGAATACATTATTTAGAACAACCCCTAATCTATAGCTGTTCTGAATTAGCTAGAGAAGGAAAATATTGGGGAAGAAGTCTGGGCTAAAGGCCAACTCAGAGGCAATGGGTGTCTTGGGAAAGCTTTTTAGCTTGAAGACACAGAGACCTCCTTCAAGGGCTGATTCTAAGGCTCATCTAAGGACAGAAAGAAAGAATATCTGGACCTCACAGCTATGAAATGATGAACCCAAGCAACTCTCTCCACATCTCAAGAATGACGCTCACCCCACCTCCCACAAGCCCAGCAGTCTCAGCCTCTGAAGAAGAGGCAGCTCTGGAGGACATTCACTATCACCTCTTCATTTTTTAATCCCAGTCTTATAAGTAGTAACAGCTACTTGAAATGTAAATATCTGGTTTTCATAGCTTCCCCTTTTGCTTTTCTACCTTTCCAACAACTGTGTAACAAACTCTCTGAATTAAATCCTTTCTGTTTAACCAACCTAGAGTGGTTTTTATTTTCCTGATTAGATTCTGAAACATAGTCAGCTTCAACATTTTCCTTATTTTAGGATTGACAAAAGAAGGACTACAAAGAAATTACAGCAATTACCCAAATACACCAAGAAGTTCTGATACCAGAAATTCAGAAAGAAATCAGTCACCAGTAGTCACTGTGGTAACCAACTAGGCCAAAGGCTAAAGGCAGATCCGGTACAATTGCCAGGAAAGATTCTAGGAACAGAAATGAGACAGAAGTGGGCATTTTTGAAATGCAAGGCAGCAGCTGAGGAAAGAGATGCTTATATAAAGGTCTGGAAAGTATTATGTATAATCATCTAACGGGGCTTGGGAGCAAATGCCATTTGTCTGAGTTGGCCCCTAATGTGACATATTCCCAGCATTTCCCTTCTTTTTACTTTCTTATAATTGTCTCTTTATTTAACCATTAATATTTTTATTTTATCCATTTTATTCAAAGAGTTTCTCTTTTTCTAAGCAATGAAGTTATGTGTGCTAATTGTGGAAATAACATATATTAAGACAGAAGATAAATGAAAAGAAAAAATATTAAGTTCATCTATAATCCAACCACCCAACATTAACCACTGTTAAATTTTTCCTTCTGTATATTTTTACACTTGCATATTCATATGAATATGCCTAAGGTAAATACATATATTTTAAATGATTAAACCAAAATCTATTTTCATTTGAAGAAAAAAATTTAAATATTTATCATAAGTATGGGAAGCAATACAATCTACTTTTCCTAACAGAAAATAAGATATCAATTTTAGAGCAGTTGGGGTGTAATTCACTAGTAGAGCACTTGCCTAGTATGCACAAAGCTCTGAGTTCAATCCCCAAGTCAACAACAGTAACAACAAAAATCAATTTTAGAGTGCAGAAACATTTAAAGAAACCATCAAAGGTCTAGGAATGTAGCTAAGTGGTAGAGTGCACTAAGGCCCTGATTTCAATCCCCAGCACGACAAGGGGGGATCACTAATGACAAAGTCAATGGGTTTTATGCTATAAAACAAAAACCTAACCATTTAATTAAAAAGTAAATTCTACAGAAAGAGATATGGAATGAGAGACCACTGATACTAAATTGATAATTAAAATTCACTAACTAAAATGCATAAATGAATAATAAGAAATGAAAGATCAGTATTCTTTCATGAACAAATAGCCAAAAGATATAACAGACATAAATAGTAAATAACATTTGGAAAAATTATTAGCCTCACTAATAATTAGGGAAACTGAATTTAAAACAATGATGAGGTAACAATTCACTGTATCAAAAGTAAAAATGAGCTGGGCACCATGGCACATGCCTGTAATACCAACTACTCAGGAGGCTGAGGCAGGAGGATCACAGATTCGAGGCCAGAAGCAACCTGTGTAACTTAGCATTTACATAGCATATGCAAAGACCTGGGTTCAGTTTAAACCCCCCTCCCCCAAGTACTGCAAAGAGGAAAAATGAGAAAAACCCAGTGTTAGTGTAATCATGAATGATAAACCCCCCTCCCCCAAGTACTGCAAAAAGGAAACATGAGAAAAACCCAGTGTTAGTGTAATCATGAATAAACAGGCACATAAGCATTACTTATAGTATCATAAATTAGGATAACCTTTCCTTCTAAAAAGCATCATACCTGTTAATTCCACTTTAGAAAAAAAGAAAAGGAATTTTTGAAAAACTATTTGTATAGCCATGTTGTTGTTGTTAGGTGCCGTCGAGTCAGTATCCAACTCATAGCGACCCTACATACAACAGGCAAAACACTGTTGTCAGTGCTTCTCTGCTCTTCATAGGGTTTTCAATGGCAGATTGATTATTGGGAGCAGGTTGCCAGGTCCTTCTCCCAAGCCTGCAGTATCTGGTGTTCCCAGGCAGTCTCCCATCCAAGTACTAACCAGGCCCGACACTGCTTAGCTTCCGAGATCTGATGGGATCAGATGCCACAGGGCTACAGCTGCAGGCATTATAGCTATAATACTGTGAAAAACTGGATACTAATCAAATGCCCCAAATTCCCCGAAGAGAGGGAATAAATCATTCTGTAACAATGGATATATTAATATGGTGAGATATTCTATAGCAAAAGAATATTTAAAAAATTGAAATCATCCCTTGAGCTTTATCAGATCATAATGGAATAAAACTACAAGTCAAAAGCAAGGAAAACTACAAAAATGTTGCAAATACATGGAGATTAAATAACACACTTCTAAATGGTCAGTGGGTCTTTGAAGAAGTTGGAAAGGAAATTTAAAACTTCTCAATCAAGTGATAATGAAAACACAATCTACCAAATCTATGGGATACATCCAAGGCAGTTTGACAAGAGAAGTTCATATTAAAACGATAGGAAAGGCCCAATTAAATAACTGAATGATACACTTTAAATCACTAGAAAGACAGCAACAAGCCAACCCCAAAACTAACACACAAAAAGATATAATTAATATCAAGGAAGAGATTAATGAAATAGAGATTAAAAGAACAATACAAAACAATTAATGAAACTAAGAGTTGGTTCTTTGAAAAGATAAACAAAATTGACACTTTCTCAGCCAAACTCAGAGAGAGAGAGAGAGAGAGAGAGAGAGAGAGAGGTGTAAATTAATAAAATTAGAAATGAAAAGGGTGTCATAACAACCGATACTAATGAAACACAGAATACCATCACAGACTACTTTGAGAATGTGTACTCCTCCCAAAAAATGAAAATACAGAAGACATGGATAAATTCCTTAATACTTATGACCTACCAAAATTAAATCCTGAAGATACAAACAAATTAAGCAGCTCTATAACAAGAAATAAAATTGAGGCAGTAGTAAGGAACCTCCCAATGAAGAAAAACCCAGGTCTGGACAGGTTCACAGCTGAATTCCATCAAACATTTAAAGAATAGCTAGCTAGCTTCCTCAAATGATTCCATAGAATATAAAGGGAAAGTATACTTCCAAATACATACTACAAAGCCAGTAGCACGCTGATGCCAAAACCAGACAAGGACATTACAAAAAAAGAAAACTATACAGCAATTTCCCTGATGAGCATTGATGCAAAAATCCTACATAAAATCTTCACAAAATGAATACAGCAACACATACAAAAAATCAGTTGGGCGCGGTGGTGCACACCTATAATCCCAGCGGCTTGGGAGGAGGAGGCAGGAGGATCACAAGTTCAAGACCAGAGGCAGTCTGAGTAACTTAGCAAGACCCTGTCTCAAAAAAGTGGGAAAAAAAATGGGCTGGGGGTACAGCTCAGTGGTGCAGTACATGCAAAGCATGCAAGTGCAAAGCCCTGGGTTCAACCCCTATTACCGCAAAAAAAAAAAAAAAAAATCATACACCACAACCAGGTGGGTTCATTCCACAGATGCAAAACTGGTTCAGCATGTGCAAATCAATTAATGTAATGCAACATATCAAAAGACTTGCAGACAGAAATCACATGGTCATCTCAATTGATGCTGAAAAAGCTTTCAAAATAGTTCAGTATGCCTTCATGATAGAAGTCTGGAAGAAACTGGATATAGAAGGAACATATTTCAACATCGTAAAAGCCATATATGACAAACATATAGCCAACATCATGTTAAATGGGGAAAATTGAATGCATTCTTTCTAAGATCAGGAACAAGACAATGATGTCCACTCTCTCTTCTCTTATTCAATATTGTAATTGAAGTCCTAGCTGGAGCAATCAGGCAAGAGAAAGAAATAAAAGAGATACAAATAGTGAAAGACGAGGTCAAATTATCCTGATTTGCAGATGACATGATCCTATACCTAAATGACCCTAAAAATTCCACTAGAAAACTCTTAGAGCTATTAGGTCCTTCAGCAAAGTAACAGGATACAAAATTAACACTCGAAAATCAGTAATATTCCTTTATATCAATAACAGGAAGAGAAAGAAATCAAAACAACAATCCTATTCACAATAGCCCACCAAGAAACTACATATTTAGAAATCAATCTAACCAGGCTTTAAAGACTTCTATAATGCAAACTTCAAAATACTAAAGAAAAAAATTGTAGAGGATGCTAGAAGATGGAAAAACCTCCCTTGCTCCTGGATCAGAAGAATTAACATTGTGAAAATGGCTATACTACCAAAAGCAATCTACAAATTTAATTCAATCTCCATAAAAATTCTAATGATATATTTCATAGAAATAGAAAAAAAATTCTAAAATTATTATGGAAGCACAAAAGACCTGGCACAGCCAAAAAAATCCTAAGCAGTTAAAACAGTGCAGGAGGCATCGTAATACCTGACTTCCAACTATATAGTACAGGGCTATAGTGGCAAAAACAGCTTGGTATTGTCACAAAAACAGGCATAAGATAAATAGAACAGAAAATCCAGATATATACACACACACTACAGCCATCTGATCTTTGACAAAGGGGCCAAAGATATACATTGGAGAAAAGATAACCTTACAACAAATGATGCTGGGAAAACTGAATTTCCTTAAGTAGAAGAATGAAAGTAGACCCATATCTCTCAACCTGTATGAGATAAGCTCAAAATGGATCAAAGACCTCACTATCAAACTGGAAACCTAAAAACTACTAGAAGTAAAAAATAGAGAATACACTCCAGCACATAGACATATATAAGTACTTAACAAGATTCCAATTGCCCACCAAAATTGAAAAATGGGATTACATAAAAATAAAAAGATTGTATAGCAAAAGAATCAATTAATAGAGTAAAGGGAAAACCCACAGAATGGGAGAAAATCTTTGCATTCTACATATCTGGCAAAGGATTAATTTCTAGGATATACAAAGAACTCAAGAATTAAACCCCAAAATAATAAATAATCCAATAAATAAGTGGGCAAAAGAAACACAAATGGCGGATTAACACAGGAAAAATTGCTTGAAATCCCTAGCCATTTGTTGTTGTTGTTGTTGTTAGGTACCATTGAGTCGGTATCTGACTCATAGTGACCCTATGTACTACAGGCAAAACACTATTGTCAGTGCTTCTCTGCTGTCCATAGGGATTTTTTTGTTTGTTTGTTTGTTCTGTGGTACTGGGGGTTGAACCCAGGACATCACGCTTGCATGCTTTCCAAGTGCTGGATCACTGAGCTGCACCCCCCCCAGCCCATTTTTTTAGTTTTTTGAGACAGAGTCTCGCTAAGTTACACAGACTGCCTCTGGTATCAAACTTGTGATCCTCCTGCCTCTGCCTCCCAAGCCACTGGGATTACAGGCTTGTGCCATTGCACCCGGCTCATAGGCTTTTCAATGATTGATTTTTGGGAGTGGGTTGCTGGGTCCTTCTCCCAAGCCTACAGCACCTGGTGTTCCCAGGGGGTCTCCCATCCAAGTACTAACCAAGCCTTACCCTGCTTAGCTTCCAAGATCTGACAGGATTGGAAGCCACAGGGCTACGGCTACAGGCCCCTAGCCATTAGGGAAATGCAAATCAAAATTACAGTAAGATTCCATCTCACTCCAGTAAGAATGGCTAAGCTTAACAAAAAAAAAAAAAAAAAAAAAAAAAAAAAAAAAAAAAAAAAAAAAAAAAAAAAAAAAGCCAGCTAAGATGTCAAGTAAAAGGCACCTTTATACACTGTTGGTGGAACTGTAAATTACTTCAGTCACTATGGAAATCATTATGGGGGTACCTTAGAAAACTAAAAACTAAACAACTACCATGTGATCCAGCTATACCACTTCTAGGAATATACCCAAAGGAAGATAAATCATCATACTACAGGAACACCTGCACTTCAATATTTAATGCAGCTCTTTTCACAATTGTAAAGTATGGAATCAACCCAAATGTCTATCAATAGAGGATGAGATTTTAAAAATGTAGTATATATATACACAATGGAATATTATTGAGCAACAAAGAAGAATGCAATTATATTATTTGCAGCAAAATGGATGGAACTGGAGAGCATCATAAGCAAAATAACCCAGACTCAAAAGGAGAAATGCTGCATGTTCTTTCTCAGATGCAGGAGTTAAATCTACCTTAAAGGAATATAAATAAATGTGTGTATATGTGTGTATGAGGGCTGGGATTTAGCTCAGTTGGTAGTGCACTGCGCTGTAGTCTCTGAGGTCCCAAGTTCAATTCCCAGCACAGCAAAACTGGGAGAAGGACCTGGCAATCCACTCCCAAGGCAATCCCGAAAAAACAGTCAGCCATTAAAAACCCTATGAGGGTTACTATGAGTCGGATACCGACTCAACGGCACCTAACAACAACAATGTGTGTGTGTGTGTGTGTGTGTGTGTGTGTGTGTGTGTGTGTGTGTGTATGCTAGGATTTAGCTCAGAAGGTAGAGTGCTGCTCTGCACTCACTGAGGCCCTGGCTTTGGTCCCCAGGACCTCAAAATGGGAAAAAGACTGGGTCCTATGGCGCTTGCCTGTAATCCACCAACTCGGGAGGCAGAGGGAAGAGAATCGCAGTTTTAAGGCCAGAAGCAGCTTGTATAACTCAGCAAAATCCTATCTCAATATAAAAAATAAAAAATGGGCTGGGGGTGCAGCTCAGTGGTAGAGCACGTGCAAAGTATGTACAATGCACTGGATTCAACCCCTGAATATCACAAAAAATAAAATGGGAGAAGGACATGGCAGCCCACTCCTGAAGCAATACTGAAACAATCAGCCATTAGAAACCCTATGAATAGCAGAGAAGCACTGAAAATAGAACTGAGCATTGCACAGTGTCAGGTAGCATTTCATCTGTTGTACAAATGGTCACTATGAGTCAGTCACAACTTGATGGTACCTAACAACAACAACATTTTCCCTGTAAAAATTTTCCCTGTTAAAAAAACATTTTTTGTGTTTAAAAAAACAGGAAAAATATTAATGATATAGGAAACATGAAAACAAGGTGGAAGGAACACACAGAGTCATTATGCCAAAAAGAATTGGTGAATGACCAACCATTTCAACAGGTTGCATATGATCAGGAACCAATGGCACTGGAGGAAGAAGTGGAAGCTGACTTGAAGGAACTGGCCAAACACAAGGCTCTAGGAATTGATGGAACACCACATGAGATGTTTTAACAAACAGATATAGCACTGGAAGTACTAATTTGTTTATGCCAAGAGATTTGGAAAAGAGTGACCTGGCCAACTAACTGGAAGAGATGCATATTTCTGCCTATTCACAAAAAAGGGGATCCAACTAAATGTGGAAATTATCAAATGATGCCATTAATATCACATGCAAATAAAATTTTGCTAAAGATCATTCAAAAGCAACTGCAGCAGTATATTGACAGGGAATTGCCAGAAAATCAAGCCACATTCAGAAAAGAACATGGAACCAGGGACATAATTGCTGATGTCAGATGGATATTAGTCAAAACCAGAGAATACTAGAAAGATGTCTATGTTTCATTGGCTATACAACAGGTTCTGACTATGTGGATCACAACAAATTATGGATAACATTGCAAAGAATGGAAACACCAGAGCACTTAATGTATTCATGAGGAATATGTACATGGACCAGTCATTCAAAGAGAACAAGGAAACACTGCCTTGTTTAAAGTCAGGAAAGGCATGCATCAGGACTGTATCCTTTCACGGTACCTCTTCAATCACTATGTTTAGCAAATAATCTGAGAAGCTGGACTTTATGATGAAGAATACAGCATTATGATTAGAGGGAGACTCATTAACAACTTGTGTTATCAGATGACACATCTCTGTTTGCTGAAAGTGAATAGGATTTGAAACATTTACAGATGAAGATCAAAGAACACAGCCATTGGTATGGATTGTGCCTCAACATTAACAAAACAAAAATCCTTACAAGTGGGTCAGTAAGCCACTTCATGATAAATGGAGAAAAGATTCAGGTTGTCCAAGTTTTTGCTTTACTTGGCTCTACAATCAATACCCACAGAAGCAGCAGTCAAGAAATCAAAAGACACATTGCTTTGGGAAAAGCAGTTGCCAAAGACTTCTTTAAAGCATTAAAAAGTAAAGATGTCACATTGAAGACGAAGGTGCACCTGAATTTTGCCATGGTATTTTCAGTTGCATCATATGGTTGTGAAAGCTGGATGTTGAATAAGGGAGATAGGAGAAGAATTGATACTTTTGATTTATGGTGCTAAAGATGAATATTGAATATACCATGGAATGCCAAAAGAACCAACAGATCTGTCCCAGAAGAAGTGCAGCCAAAGTGTTCCTTGAAAGCAAGGATGGCTAGACTGCATGTTATGTATTTTGGACATGTTATCAGGAGGGACCAATCCCTGGAGAAGGACATCATGTTTCAGAGAGTGGTGGGTCAATGAAAAAAGGAAGGTGATGAACTAGATGGTTTGACACAATGACTGCAACAATGGGCTTAAACATAAAAACAACTGTGTGCCTGGTACAGAATCAGGGAGTGTTTTGTTCTGCGGTACATAATATCACTGTGAATGGGACCCAACTTGACAGCACCTAACAAACAAACAAAAAAACCCAACAACAAATATGTGTGTGTGTCTAAACACATGTACACACACACACACACACACACACACACACACACACACACACACACAATCCTACTTAAGATTGAAAAATACAAGTGGACCCAATATATGCAGGGAGGGGAATAGTAGGGAGAGTGAATGACAGGGCATGGGGGAAGGAAAGGGGAACAACTTAGAGGTGTCAAGAGGGAGAGAAAAAATGCAAAATATAGGACGCAACTCTATGAAAATACAAAAAGGAAAAAATAAGCATTATATAGCCCATGTTTGTGTATGACTGTCATTACATGTTCATTAATATTCCTTCATTTTTGTTTCTGTTTTTGCTTTTGTTTTTTATTTATTCTGTTCTGTAAAACGTTTAAGTAGATGGAAGTGTATATAATCCTAATTTGATACTTGCATAGTAGATATGGGGCTGGGATTTAGTTCAGTTGGTAGAGTGCCACTCTGCAGTCTCTGAGATCCCGAGTTTGATTCCCAGAATCGCAAATATGGGAGAAGGACATGGCAATTCACTCCCAAGGCAATCCCAAAACAATTAGCCATTGGAAACCCTATGAAGGTCACTATGAATCAGACATGACTTGACAGCACCTAACAACAAAAAAATAGTAGATATATCAACTGTGTTATTACTCTGTACCCTACTAACATGTATATTAAAATTACTAATTTAAAATATGGTAAGATGTTGACTTGCTAATAAAGGAATAAGTTCATGGATTATGTGTTAATGGAAAATGAAAATAGAAATTAAATTTGTATGAATACACTTCTTGATTAGGAATGTATAAATATGATATCTGTACAACAATAAAGATTTTAGAAGCAAGCAAGTGGAATATTATAAATGCAAGATATTTTATAATAAAGGGATTCTTCATAATTTTTGTTGATCTGTTTAGAAAATTTTCACTGGGATAAAAATCTAAGTTTGGCTAAATACACATAAAAACATAATATATGCAGTCTTCAATGAATTTTCCCAGATAAGCAACTACGAAATTTGACAGGTAGCTCCCAAGCCACCCTCATTCCAAAATTCCTAAGAATTCCTGGAATTTAGAACAGAAATTCCACCATTTAGTTATTATAGATTCTGTGTTGTGCTGGCTAGACTTCACCTCAGAATTGAGGCATTCATTCCTCCACAGATAGCAGAAAACTGTCTTGCCCAAGGTCATCCTCATTCAAATGACTGGCCAGTGATAGGAACAGGGTATAAGGCTAGACTCCTTGCCTCAAGGAAGGACACCTCTGAAGGGTCATCTCAGTCACAGTGCTCCATAGGAGCCTTTTTGCTGCAAGGGACTGCATCACTGCAGTGACCATCACTGTTTTCTGCACCCTCTGTCTAATCTGTCAATGAGAACACCACTTGGTGCCCTCAATGAGGCATCATTCTTCCAGTTCCTTCCAGAGACTGCACCATGAAAATTTTATTACATTGAAGGAAAAGTGGTTCATTTTGCCTTGAATAAATACATATTCTGAGTACAGGTTTGCCTTTGCTCCCACAAGGCCCCAGGCAACAGCACATATGAACATATATAGAGTGTTTGATCCATCAACACAGAATCCTGCATAAAATTTTCATTCAGCCCAGAAACCCACTTCACAACAGAGTAGGTGGGCAGTGGCACTTGACTGGCACTATGTCAGTGCTTCTCTGCTGTTCGTAGGTTTTCAATGGCTGTTCTTCGTGATTGAGCTGCTGGGTCCTTCCCCCTAACCCACTGATCCTATTTCACACCACACCACTGTATACAGAATCTATCAGCTTGACTGACAGAGTAATGAAATGGCCTATTGAAGGTACAACCAAGATGCCTCTTTGTAGGTGATATCCTGTAAAGATGGAGTGACATCTTACAGGATGCACTATACACCCTTAATGTACAATTACTCTATGAGCCTGTGTTCTCAATGGATCTAACACTTATTTCTGGGACTCACAGGTAGGAAATAGGAGTGACTCCAGGCCCTAATTATCATCACTCACAGTGACCCATTTGTGGTGTTTGCGTTTCTTGTCCCAGGAACTCTGGTCTCTGCAGGTTTAGAGGTCCTAGTGATTGACTGGGACATGTCTTGTTATTCCTTTGCCAAATTAAAATACAAGCATTTATAGCCTCAAAGGGCTGGGATTTAGCTCAGTGGGTAGAGCGCTGAGCTGCAGTCTCTGAGGCCCGGAGTTCAATTCCCAGCACCACAAAAATGGGAGAAGGGCCTGGCAATCCACTCCCAATGCAATCCCGAAACAGTCAGCCATTGAAAACCCTATGAGGGTCGCTATGAGTCGGATACCGACTCGATGGCACCTAACAACAACAACAACAACATAGCCTCAAAAGGACATGGTAACCATAAGCCTACCAAGTAAGCCACATTTACAACAGAGTTGAGGGTGAAATAAATTAAAATGGGTTGTAGAGTTGAAATGCAATGAGTATAGCTGCAATCATCAGATCAGGAGCACTAAAAGGAGTTGTAGTTTGTCCCACTCACATTCCTCTTGTAAGTTTCCCCAGGGAAAGAGTCCAACCAACATATTGGAAGAACTGTTCCCAGAACTTATTATACAAAGTAAATAGATCCAGTGCAAAAGGTTGGCTGTATTTGGTGCAACAATGTGCCAGTCAGATTCCCCTTCCAGACTGAAGTAATACAGCCATACCACCCTCGTGTCCAATCTCGTCTGATCTCAGAGGCTCAACAGGGTCAGGTGTGGTTAGTCCTTGGATAGGAGACTGCCTGGGAATATGGGGTGCTGAAGGTTATGGAGAAGGACCCTGCAGCTCAATCACAAAGAACAGCCATTGAAAACCTATGAACAGCAGAGAAACACTGACATACTGCTGGGCACAGGACATTGTCCATAGTGTTTCATTCTGTTGTACATAGATAGGGTTGCTGAGTCGTACCTGACTTAACAACACCTAACAACAACAAAAATCATTCCTGCAGCTGCTAGGAATATTGGCAGATAATGTCTCTTGGGTGAGTCTATATTGTCTTTAGCTGAAGAGAGTCACCTCATTCCAAGTTCATAGGCAGCCCACACCTAATGACCAGTCCATGTTAAGTATGAAAGCCCAACCTTCTTTGCTATAAAACAGGACAGCTCCAGAGCTCCCGGTAAGACTGACTGAAAGACCTTTGCTGTGATCCCATTGCCCTTCAACTCCTACCCAATCCTCTTCCTTTACTCCCCCTCTGGTATTGAATTTCTGAGTGTTCCTCCAATAAATTCTCTGCAGACAAATATCCATTTCAGAATCTATTTCCGGGAAATTCAGTATGCAACAATTGTATCTGTTCTTTGTTTTGTTTTTAACAGAAAATACTACCTAATGCTTATATAAAGCTTTACATATGTAACTATATATAAATATTAATAATTCCTGGGTGATCTATGTCCAGAAAACTCATTAACCTCACCAGTGACATTAACACTATTTCTTCTCTTTTTGGAGACCTTGTTTTCCTGGGACTGCATGGCAAATGCCAAATGCCAGAAGCAGCCAAGAAGCCTTTCAATTTTGCTTCTGTGTAACGGTCATTTCCTGTCTCCTTCAGCTCTCTGGCTAGGTGAGACCCTGAGCTTTTCCACCCCATCTTTCCACACAGCTGCTGGTCCCACTAGCTGTCACTTGTCTCCCTCCATCCACAGCCAGAAAATTTCTACATGATGAGAGAATTGTGATAATCTCTGTGTAGCCCAGAGTTGCTATTGTTAGGTGTCATCCAGTTGTAGCCAACTCATAGCAACCCTCATAGGGTTTTCAATGGCTGATTGTTTCTTGAATGTCTTGGGAGTGGATTGCCAGATCCTTCTCCCATAGCCCAGAGTAAGGGAGCTTAAATTCCTCTGACTAGCAGTAACCATTTTGTTTCCATTTCTTTCCTTGGCTCCATTTCGATTAGAGAGTTATTCCCATAGCCTACTGCATCTTCAATTTACTATGCCCATTTGGATTTCAGCACCTTTTAGTAGTAGAGCCCTGTACATAAGACTGATTACACTTTAAAATTTCTGAATGACAAAGCTATAAATAAAAAACTTTCTTTCCTTTTTGCTTCCCATCCTTTTCTCCTTCCCTTCCTTTTCTCCTTCCTTCCTCCTTCCATCTCTTCCTTCCGTCAGCAAATTTCTTGCTTACAAACTCTGACTTATCTCTTAAGTGAAGCTAGGCTATACCTATGCTTATTTAAGCTTATTAAAAGTGGTATTAGTGGGTGGGCTCCATGATGCATGCCTGTAATCCCAGTGACTCACTTGGTGGAGGCAGGAGGATTGCAAATTGGAGGCCAGAGGCAGTCTGCACAACTTAGCAAGACCCTGTCTCAAGATAAAAAATATAAAAGGAGGGCTGAGGATGTAGCTCACTGGCATAGAGGTTGCAAAGTATGTGTGAGACCCTTGGTTCAGCCCCCCAGCACACAAAAAATTAATACAAAATAAGAAATAAATAAGTGTGATATTAGGGACACAACCACTCCCACTCAAATTTTTCCTAGGGGCTAATGTTGGCAGCAGATTGCTGGTCTGGCTGACTCTCGTGGCACATCCCACTAGAACAACAAGAAAAAGTTCATGCCCTTATTAACAGCATCCTCTTTGTGTAGGAAAGGCTCTGAGTTTTGTAAAGGCCCACTATATTTAGTGTAATAAAGTAGAATGTCCCTAACCAGTAGATTTCTAAAGACTAGGCAGTCTTCAAAGGCCAGTTGGACACGGAGGCTGGAAAGCACAAGTCAGCCCCTCCCCAGTGTCTCCTTTAAGACATTGGGCACTCTCATGTACTTCTAAGTCTAAAGTTACATAAAGTTGGGCCTTCTCCATCTTCACACTGTTGTTGACCTTAGTCTTGAAGCCAGGACATACTTCCCAACTTTTCTCCAATTCCAGGTTTCTGATCTTGCAACTCATTCTGCCATTTATGGATTTCCTCTCCCTCATGGAATACTTTGGAGTCAGCAGAGGCAACAATTACTCTTCTTCAGCATATTATCTTGTATTAAAGTTTTTCAAATGGATAAATGCACAGAGAAGGTAGAGAAAAACTTTTATTTTTAATATGACTACTCCCCTTCATAAAATTTCTTGGTTTTGCTCATCTTTTTAATCTAACTCAAGGCATCATTTCTCTGAGTTTGACTTCAAACTTTTGTTTTGCTCCTAGTCTTAGTCCATTTTCTCTTGCTATAACAGAATACCTGAAGCCAGTTGATTTATAAAGAATAGAGGCCTATTTTAGTTCACAGTCTAGAGGCTGGGAAGTTCAAGGACATAGCAGCAGTGTCTGGCAAGGATATAAAAAAACACGGTGGAAGGCGAAAAGACAGACAAGCACATAGCAAAGAGACAAAGCACAAGGAACAGACCTGCTTTATACCAATATGCTCTCTTGAGAATGAATGAATCTTAAAAGACATTAGTCCCCCTTAGCACCCAACCACCTCTTAAAAGGGCCACCTCCCAATACTGCCATAATGGCAATCAAATTTTAACATGGTTTCAGAGGGACAAACTATATTCAAACAATAGCACTCCTGAATCAGGATTCAGGCTCACTTATATTGGGACAAATCAGAAAAAGCTGAATGAAGGAAGATAGATAGTATCACAAAACCCTGGAAAACACTGACTAAAGGTGCCATTTTGTACCTCTGAAGATGGAAGTGTGGGATGTAGGTAGAAAAGAAGATTGTTTTGAAAGTCTTTATAATAACTTGTTAGATTCACAGATCTTCTTCCCAACATGTTGTTGTTGTTGTTAGGTGCCGTCGAGTCGGTATCCAACTCATAGCGACCCTCTGTACAACAGGGGAAACACTATTGTCAGTGCTTCTCTGCTGTTCATAGGGTTTTCAATGGCAGATTGATTTTTGGGAGGGGGGTTGCCAGGTCCTTCTCCCAAGCCTACACCTTCTGGTGTTCCCAGGTGGTCTCCCATCCAGGTACTAACCGGGCCCGACCCTGCTTAGCTTCCAGGATCTGACGGGATCAGATGCCACAGGGCTACAGCTGCAGGCTCTTCCCAACATAGCACAGCCAAATAACTACTGTTCCACCACCTTGGAAGAATCCTAGAGGCTTATTCTCTTGAAAGCCTGACTCAAATATTCTTCACTTAAGTGCCTCACTCTGGACTATAAATAGACAACCATTTACAAAATATCACTAGTGTGAAGCACAAACAAACAAGAGTTCATGGGGAGATGAAAATGTACAAAACAGAAGAAAACGTCCACAACAATAATTGACATCCTTATAGAGGTAAGAGGAGAAACTCCATCCATGAAACAAGAACAGACTGCCACTTAAAGCAAAGCAAAATAAAAACAGGGATGAGAGTGGGGGGACACTCAGAGCACCAGAAAAAAGCTATTAAAAGTAAAAACATGATGAAAGAAATTTTAAAATTCAATAAAGGAATTAAAAGATAAAAATGAGGAAATTACCTAGTAAAAAAAGGAAAACAGAAAATTAGATAGAAGATCAGTTTAAGTGATCCAATAACTGAATCAAGAGTTCCAGAAAAAGTGAGCAGAGACAAAAGTGGATAGGGAATTACTAAAATAAAAATATATGTGATACTTTCTCAAAACTGAAAAAAATGTGTTTCCAGATTAAAAGGGACCATTGTGTTGAGGTTCATCCGTCACAGTGGATTTTTTTTAAAAAATCCTACTCTAAAGTTCATCATGCAACTTCAGAAAAGAAGAGCCCAAAATCCAAAACTACAGAGAGAAGGGGGAAGAAAACTTTTCAAGCCTCATAGGCGGTATTAATGTTAAACTTCTCAATAACACTATGAAAAGCTAAGAGACAAAGAAATGATGCCTTTAGAATTTGGGGGGAAACATTTCCAACCTAGATGGGCTACCATTCAAGTGTGGTGTTATATTTTTAGACATGCTAGGTCTCAAAAACTTTTATCTTCCATGAACTTTTTCTTAGGAAGCTAGTGCAAGATGAGCGTCACAAAACCCAGCGACTAAACCAAAGGGAAGCTATGAGGTCTTGGGCAAAAGGAGATCCAACAAAAGAGAGCTGCAGAAGGAATTACCAGAATGATGAAGAAAGGAAGTCTCAGACAGCTATGTAGCTGGCCTCAAAAGTAACCAGTCCAAACCAGAGGTAGGCTAGTGACATTGACACCCAAGAGACATGTGTGTGAGAAAACACCACTGGTTAGAGTAAGAGATTTATGATGCTGTCAGAGGGCTTAGGGAGAATTTCATGCTTACTGCATGGAAATTGAAATTTAAAAAAATAATTATTAACCTAAGAAAAGACAAAATGATAGTATCATACATGAAGTGAACAGCAAGTAGCTCACATATGAACAATATTTTTATAGGCTTAATTAGGGTGAATGCTGAAAATTGACGGAACCAAAATTGTTATACAAAGAGCAGGTGGGAATAGGTGAAGGGTGGTATAAAAAAACTAAATCCTAACCACCATATTAGGAAATCAGCAGATAATATCTAAAACTGAAAAGTCAAGAGAGGAAAAAATAGGAATATATAAGAATACACCAGAAGAAGTGGTTAAAGATGTGATAACAGCTGGCTATGTAGAACAGAAATCAGAGGAGGGGATGTTGGTAAAGGGACCATCATTTTGGTTTTTCATTAAAGACCTTGTATTTGACTTTTTTAACTATGGGTTTATATATTTGGACTTTTAAAAGGATAAATTAGATAGAAAGTAAACAAGGGAAAAGAAAAAATATAGTAGAAAATAATGAGATGAACTCAGAAGTAATAGTAGGTCCAGGGCATATCATTGCTAAAGATAGGCTAAAATTTGATTCTGAGCTTTTTAGCAGCCAACATAATGTGGAGAATGTAATCCTTTCTACAGTTTCACAATGTCCATGAGATAAAAACAAACCACTTATTCAGGAGAAAGATATCTATTTCTGGTACTGAGATCTGAGAGACAATTTTCCCATCTGTCCACCTAAAGAGAACACCATGTGACATAGTAAACCACATCCTCATCAACTTGCCTATAGTAAGTGCAACAAAAGTTTCATAGAGTTATTTCTGATCATGTCTCCCAATGTAGGTCAATGACAAAATGCCAATGCAGAGTCCACTAGAAGAAATTCTGAGAGGAGATAAAAATCTGTTCATTGAAGAGAAGCAATAAGGCATAGTGATTAAAGGGCAGGTTTGGGATCCAAATCTCTCTGTTCAGCAAGATACTTGACTGTACTCTTTTCTCATCTATAAAATTGGTCTAAATAGAACCATTTTATAGGATTTTGTGAAGACTGAGTATGTGATGTATATAGAATAATGACTGGCATGCATAAGAATGGTGGGGGAAAAACATATATATATATCCATAATTCAAACTGGGTATAATGGGCTGTGTCTGTTGTCCTAGCACTTAAGAGGCTAAGGCAGGATAATGGCTTGGACTCTAGAGTTTGAGACCACCCTGGGTAACATGGTGAGACCTAGCCTCAAACAAAACAAAATTTAAAAAAAATAAATTATATATCCCGAAATAGTTAGCCATTGAAAACCCTATGAGGGTCGCTATGAGTTGGATACCAACTCGACGGCACCTAACAACAACAACAATATATATATATATATATATATATATATATATATATATATATATGTATACTATTCAGACTTTTATTTCTAATGGACCTTATATGTTAAGACTACAGTAAAGAAAACAGTAAAATATTGGTGAAGCTACAGACACATAGATCAATAGAACAGAGAAATACATTTATACAAGAATGACCAATTGATTTTCAACAATGGTGCAAAAAATAATTCAGACCAATTGGAACATGTATAGGCAAAGAAATTAACTTCAACCTATACCTCACATCTTATATAAAGATTAACTCAAAATCCCTAAAAGATGTTTGTAAAATGTCAAATTATAAAGACTTTACATGAAAACAAAAGAAAATCTCCAGGACCTAGGTCTAGGTGAAGCATTCTTAGATATGACACTCAAAGATGATCCATAAGAGAAAAGCTGATAAATTGGACTTGATCAAATTTAAACTTTTATTATGTAAAAGATTCTATAAGAAGATGAAAAGACAAGACACAGACTGGGAGAAGGTATCTACAAACCAAAAAGTACTATATAAAGCATTGTAAATCAAACGTCTAACAAAGGGCCATAAAGAACTCTCAAAAATAAACAGTAAGAAAGAAACAATCCTACTTTTAAATGGACAAAAGATTTAAGGAAGTATTTCTGCAATGAGGATACACAGATGGCAAATAAGCAAATACCTTAGAAGTGTGTTCAATATCAGTAGTCATTACAGAAATGCAAAATATCCAGGTACCATGTTGCTGTAGTTAGGTGCCGTCCGAGTCGGTATCCAACTCATAGCGACCCTCTGTACAACAGGGGAAACACTATTGTCAGTGCTTCTCTGCTGTTCATAGGGTTTTCAATGGCAGATTGATTTTTGGGAGGGGGTTGCCAGGTCCTTCTCCCAAGCCTACAGCTTCTGGTGTTCCCAGGTAGTCTCCCATCCAGGTACTAACCAGGCCTGACCCTGCTTAGCTTCTGAGATCTGACGGGATAGGCTGCCACAGGGCTACAGCTGCAGGCCCAGGCACCATAGTGCATACCTATAATCTCAGGGACTTGGAAGGCTGAGGCAGGAGGATCTCAAGTTAGAGGCCAGGGATAGCCTGTACAACTTAATAAGACGCTGTTTCAAAATAAAAAGTAAAAAAAGGAGCCTGGGGTGCAACTCAGTGGTGGAGCATGGGCAAAGTCCTGGATTCAATCCTCCAGTACTAAAAAAGAAAGACAAAGAAAAGAAGAAAGAAAAGAAAGAAAGGAGAGAAGAGAGAAAGAAAGAAACGTGAAAGAAAGAAAGAAAGAAAGAAAGAAAGAAAGAAAGAAAGAAAGAAAAGAAAAGAAAAGAAAGGAGAAAAGTGCAAATTAAAACCACCAGGCGATATCAATAGCCTTTTAAAAAGTCAACATAGTAACAACACCAAATACTGGTGAAGAAAACTCTCCTCCTTTCTTCTTTCTCTGCATGTAAAAATGGTGAAAGAAGCTCAGATATAGTTCAGTGGTAAACTACTTTGAGTTTGATCTCCACCACCCCCCAAAAAAAAGTGAAATCTGAATAAGGTCTATAGATTACACCAATAATAATTTCCTGGTTTTGAAATCATACTATAGTTATGTAAGATATAACTCTTGGGGAAAACTGGGTAAAAGATATTTAGAACCTGCATGTATTATGTTTGCAACTTACTATGAAACTATAATTATTTTAAAAGAAAAATTTTTAAATATATGTTATGAAAAATGTCAGGTAAGCTCCACAATAAAACCTTACTAGTTAAGGGATTAAAATTTGCTTTTATTCACAAACTCTTTCTTTACATGCACTATAAAATAATAAGTTAAACATTTTTGGGGTATTGGTAAAAATTGTGGTAATTTACCTAGGAACAGCACTCATTGCAAAACATGGAAGAAGCAAAGAGAGGTATGTGGACCAGATACTTACGCAGGTGCTCACTGTGTCAGCAGGCAAATTGCATACTTCCAAGAGTCCTTACTACCAAGAGACACTTATTACCATAGGCCAATTCCATTGCCCTTATCCTTTCAGGTTCAAGATCTGATTTCCTAGCAGAAAGAACAAGCACAAATTCATATTAACTGAGATCATAAGACTGATGGCCTATGCATGACAATCTCAGCCACAAATTCAGATGTGCAAGTAAAGTTTCTTTTCGTTCTTTAAATCAACTTATTTTGAACTCTAAACATCCATCCTACAAACTGGAGGGAAATTCAATCTAAGTAATTTTTTGCTAAGGCACTATTAGTCTGATTACTGTCCAGACACCACTGCTATAGTCTGAAGGATACTCCCAGGCTTTTGTGATGCCTGGGACTCAGGAGACATCAGTGCCTAGGATCTAGCCTCCCTGGGCTATTCCCCTCCGAGGTCTTGCTACCTTCCCATGCTCTGATATCTCACCCTCCCCAGGCTCAAAAAAGAGCCTTGAGAAGACTCTTACCTAGAGAAGACTCTCCTAGTCCTCCAGGATACTTCCTCATCTCATCTTTTCCAGAGGTGAGAAAAACCACTAACTTGAAGCCACTTCTACTTTTTGTCCTGCCCAAATCCCCATGCTAAGAAATTATAAAACCTTACTACATTCTGAAGTGAACAGAAAAATGTAAGGAGGATAAAATAAAATTAATATTTTAACAAATCAATCTGCAAAAACTATCTCAGACTTGAAAAGTTATTTCAACTTATGATAAATGTCACAGCAACAGGTCACATCCACAGAGCTAGCCCACTCTCACCTCTTTAAAGTAGATATTCACAGTCCTAAGTTGACTGTTGGGGTTGGGGTTTAACTCAATTGGTATAGTGCTGCTCTGTGCTCTCTGAGGCCCTGGGTTCAATCCCCAGCACCACAAAAACGGGAGGACATAGCATTCCACTCCCAAAGCAATCTCAAAACAATCAACCATTGAAAACCCTATTGGGTCGTTATGAGTCAGACACTAGCAACAAGAAGAAGTAGATTGTTGCTTTGAGCCTGGAATCAGGCCCAGGAACATTCAAATAATACAGCTTTTAAAGGCATCAAGTTAGTACAACCTGATGTATCAATTCCATAATAGGGATACCTGGAAACACTGGAAATTCATTAGCTATAATCCATTGAATCTACTTACACTCTGAGAATGTCCTTGCCAGTGGAGCTGCAACATTCAAGGGTATTTGAATAGGTCCCCCCCGGACCCACCTCTCTCTCTGGAAGGTTCTTGGATGAACATTACCAACACTTATTTTAGAGAGAATTCCTTTTCTATGTTTCTACAACTGGACACACTTTCAAACAAATAACAAGTCAGTTCTGCTTGCCAAGGATTCATGTCTCTTTGGGATGATTTTGCATGGATCAGTCCAATCAATTACCTATGGACTTTAAATTTGATCTCTCAGCCATAGGATGTCTTTGTTCCTGAGTTAGCCTTCCTATATCCATCACATTTTGATACTAATATATATAAAACAAACTATATTAGAAAGTTTTCACTCTGGGATTCTAAACACCAGAAAACTCCAAATAAACAAAAAAAAACTTTCTTAAATAATTTTTAAATAATTATATATTTTAACCCCCACACGTCTGTCAGTTTGCCTCACTATGGGGGCTTGTGTGTTGTGATGAGGCTGAAAGCTATGCCACCAGTATCTCAGATACCACCAGGGTTACCCATGGTGGACAGGTTTCAGCTGAGCTTCCAGACTAAGATAGAGTAGGGAGTAGGCACTGGTGAACCACTCCCAGAACAACTAGCCATTGAAAACCCTATGAACAGCAAAGAAACACTGTCAGATATAGTGTCAGAAAATTAGCCCCCCAAGTTGGAAGGCACTCAAAAGACTACTGGGGAAGAGTTGTGTTCTCAAAGTAGAGTCTACCTTTATGACAGAAATGGAGTAAAGCCCCAGGGGCCTCCATTTGCTAATGTGGCACTACTCAATTTGAGGAGAAACAACTGTAAACATCCATTAATAATTAGAACATGGAATGTACATAGTATGAATCTAAGAAAATTGAAAATCATTAAAAAGGAAACAGTGCATAAATATTGACATTCTAGGCATCAGTGAGCTAAAATGGACTGGCATCAGCCATTTTGAGTCACATAATAATGTGGTCTACTATGCTGGGAATGACAAACTAAAGAGAAACGGGGTTGCATTCACCATCAAAAAAAGACATCTCAAGATCTGTCCTGAAATACAATATTGTCAGTGATAGAATTATATCCATATGCCTACAAGGAAGACCAGTCAATATGACTATTATTCAAATTTATACACCCACCACTAAGGCCACAAATGAAGAAAAGGAAGATTTCTACCTGCTTCTGCAATCTGAAATAGATCAAACATACAACCAGGATGTACTGATAATTACTGGAGACTGGAACGCAAAAGTTGGAAACAAAGAAGAAGGTTCAGTAGTTGGAAAATATGGTCTTAGTGACAGAAATGATGCAGGAGATTGTATGATAGAATTTTGTCAGACCAATGACCTTTTCATTGCAAATATGTTTTTTCAACAACATAAATGGCAACTGTATACATGGACTCACCAGATAGAATATACTGGAACCAAACTGACTACACATGTGGAAAGAGATGATGGAAAAGCTCTACACCAAATGTCAGAACAAGACCTGGCGCTGAGTGTGGATCAGACCATCAACTTCTCATATGCAAGTTTAAACTGAAGCTGAAAAAAATTGGAACAAGTGTACGAGAACCAAGGTATGACCTTGTGTATATCCCATCTGAGTTCGGAGACCACCTCAAGAACAGGTTTAATGCATTAGACACAGATGAGTTGTGGCATGACATAAAAGATATCATTCAAGAAGAAAGCAAAAAGTTATTAAAGAGACAAGAAAAAAAGAAAAGACCAAAATTACATGCCAAAAGAGATGCTGGAACTTGCCTTTGAATGTCAAGCACCTAAAGTAGAAGGAAAACATGATGAAGTCAAGGAACTAAACAGAAGATTTCAAAGGCAGCTCAAGAAGTCGAAAACAAATACTACAATGACATGTGCAAAGAACTGGAGGCAGAAAACCAAAAGGGAAGAACACACTTTGTGTTTCTCAAGCTTAAGGAAGTGAAGAAAAAATTCAAGACTTGAGTGGCAATAGTAAAAGACCCTACAGGGAAAATATTAAATGATACAGGAAACACCAAAAGAAGATGAAAGGAATACACAGAGTCATCATACAAAAATGAATTGGTAGATGACCATCCATTTCAAGAGGTTGCATATGAAGAGGAATGGTATTGAAAGACAAACTGGAAGCCACCTTGAAAGAATTGGCAAAACACAAGGCTCCAGGAATTGATGGGATACCAATAAAGATGTTTCAATAAACAGATGCAGCGCTGGAGGTGTTAACATGTTTATGCCAACAGATTTGGAAAACAGTTACCTGACCAACTGAGTGGAAGAGATCCATATTTGGGCCTATTCTCAAAAAAGGGGATCCAACTGAATGTGCAAACTATTGGACAATATCATTAATATCACACACAAGCAAAATTTTACTAAAGATCATTCAAAAGCAACTGCAGCAGTATATAAACAGGGAATTACTGGAAAATCAAGCCAGATTCAGAAGAGGATGGGGAACCAGGGACATCATTGCTGATGTCAGGTGGATGTTAACCAAAAGCAGAGAATATCAGAAAGATGTCTATCTATGTTTTATTGACTATGCAAATGCATTTGACTGTGTGGATCATAATAAATTATGGATAGCACTTCGGAAAATGGGAATACCAGAGCACCTAATTGTTCTCATGAGGAATCTGTACATGAACCAGGAGGCAGTTATTTGAATAGAACAAGGAAACACTGCCTGGTTTAAAGTTGAGAAAGGTGTGCCTCAGAGCTGTATACTTCACCATATCTCTTCAATTTATATGCTGAGCAAATAATCTGAGAAGCTAGACTTTATGAGGAAGAACGCGGCATCAAGATTGGAAGAAGACTCATTAACAACCTGTGTTATGCAGATGACACAACTCTGCTTGCTGAAAGTGAAGAAGACTTAAAACATTTACTGATGAAGATCAAAGATCATAGCCTTCAGTATGGGTTGCAACTAAACATCAACAAAACAAAAATCCTTAGGACTGGGTCAGTATGCAACTTTACCATAAGTGAAAAAAAGATTGAGTTTATCCAAGATTTTGCTTTGCTTGTCTCTATAATCAACACCCATGGAAGCAGCAGTCAAGAAATCAAAAGACACATGGCTCTGGGAAAAGCTGTGGCAAAAGTTCTCTTTAAAGTATTGAAAAGTAAAGATGTCACATTGAAGATGAAGGTGTGCCTGACTCGTGCTATGGTATTTTCAATCACATCATATAGTTGTTAAAGCTGGACATTGAAGAAGGGAGACAGGAAAGAATTGATGCTTTTGAATTATGGTGCTGGAGACGTCTATTGAATACATTATGGACTGCCAAAAGAACCAATGGATCTGTCCTAGAAGAAATGCAACCAGAGTGCTCCTTGGAAGCAAGGATGGCTAGACTGCATCTTACATATTTCAGACATGGAGTCAGGAGAGACCAATCCCCGGAGAAAGACATCATGTTTGGGAGAGTGGCAGGTCAATGAAAAAAAGGAAAACCCTCCACCAGATGGACTGACAATTGTCTGCAACAATGGGCTTCAACATAAATAAAATCATGTGCCTAGCACAGAATAGGGAAGTGTTTCAATCTGCTGTACATAAGGTCACTATGAGTTGGACTCAATGGCACCTAACAACGACAACATATATTTTAAAAATCACATCATGATAATTATTGAAGATTCATTTCAGCATGCAGAATGATACTGAAATGTGCTAGTTGCAAATGATCCAATGGTAATGCCACTGAAGTCAGTATTTTAAGTGTTGAGTTCACATTGTTAAGTATTGTTCTCACTGTAAAAATTCCATTTTATTTTGTTTTATATTGTTTTGTTTGTTGAGACAGGGTCTCATTAGGTAGCTCAGGACTCTCGTATGTGTGTTATATTAAGATATCTAAACCTCAGATGTATCAGTTACCTAGTGTAGGTGAGATAAGTCCAAGTCTATGCATAGAAATAATGGATATTCTAATGAAACAGTCCAGATTTGCAAGATACTTAAATGCAATTTTATGGTAATTTCTCACCAATATATCAATGCATATTTTGAGAATTATTATCCTATATTCTAGTTTAGAGAATAAGAAAATATAATTAATAACAAGAATAATTTCCAAAGCTATTTTTCCCATAAAAAGCTTAACAAATTTAATTACCCACTGCAGCAAGAATAAAACTCAGACTAAGGCCCCCCTGCCTTGAATTATTTAGTTATCTTCTATTCTCTTGCTTGCTTCACATCTCTTTTCAACAATTTTCTTTCTTCTCTGGTCTTCTAAAAATGGTACAAGCAAGATACTCATCATTCCTAATGAGATTTTCCAAATTTTAATCAATTCATTATGTCTAATAAAGCCAGAAAAACACACCAGTCAATTTGCTTCTTGAATGGCTTTGTAATAGCTTTAGACATCAAGATAAATGGATTTGCTGCAGCATATTAGGGTTTCTGAAATAATTCCATGACAGTTTTAGTATTTCAGAGGCAATATATGAGAAAATGAAGTTTTTAACATTCATTTCATCTGGTTTAGGGATAAAACAGCATAATGTTTCTATCAAGTTGTGCTGTGTTATTTTGATTCCTGACTATTTATGAAACACATGAATGTTTATAAATTACATGAATATATTTACTTTGAGCTCTGCTTGCCTCTAACTCATATATAATGACCCTTTTTGTTTATGTAAACTTAAAATAATAATAATAAGCTAGTTGTGTTCATCCCTGTCCTTGGAGATGAAGAGGTGCAGTCATAGCCCCAGAAGGCAGTCATATGGACTCCATGGACACTCAGCATGATTACAAATAATGACGGTGCTCAGAATCTGTGCAGATGACCATTTCACCCAAGGTACATTTTGTTAAATACAGGATACCAGGCGTTAGGGGAAGATGAGACTGAGAAGAGCTAGCTTGTTTTGTTTTGCTAAGATACAAAAGATATAGTCCCACATTATTATGTACTGATTCCATTCTTGTGCAGTCAGAACATCAGGACAGAATCTGTTCATATTTTCACAGCTCCAGCCAGAGTTCTGGCCTTGAACATACGCTGTGACATGTATTTGGCCAGGAGGATCCAGGAGGCAGAAGGAGAGCTGTCAGCTGTAGCCATGTAATATGAAATGTCAAGAATGTCTCTTTAGATCTAAGTGTCATTACTGAAAATAACAAAATCAGATCACTGACCATAATGGGGCTCACTCCAAGAGACTACAGTAAAATTTAGAAACCTTTTAATCCACTTATCAAAATGCTTACAGTTGCCATTTCATTGTAAATGAAACAATATTAAGCAAAAGAAGTTAATCCACATCTAGAGGATTTTATTAAGTTAAACCAAAAAAAAAAAAAAAACAAACAAACAAACAAAAAAACCCTGCAGATCTCAGGCAATAAGTTTCACATTAAAATTTACAATAAAAGATAGGCTCATTTCATCAAAAAGCCATAAATAGACATTGTAATACATCTTTTTCACTAATGACTCTATCATGAGCCTAAATAAAAAAAATAAATAAACAATAATAGCAACATAGCAAATTTAAGCAGGACTTCAAACCCACCAAAAATTGGGCTCAGATTCAGGTTTGAGTTTACTATGTTAAAATTTAGAGGGTTCAGGTTTAGGTTTAAATCCTGTGTTTAGATGTTGTGTTAGGTGCCGTGGAGTCATGTCTGACTCATAGTGACCTTCATAGGGTTTTCAATGGCTGATTGTTTGGGGATTGCCTCAAGAGTGGATTGCCATGCCTTCCTTCTCTGTTTTTTGTGGCGCTGGGAATCAAACTCAGGACCTCAGAGACTGCAGAGCAGTTCTCGACCAACTGAGCTAAATCCCAACCTACTGTGTGTAGATAGTAGGGCTTTAAACTAAATCAAAACCTGAACCCTGAACTGGTTCCAGTTCAAACATTTAAAAAATATTTCTGAACTTGATCCTAAACCAGAACCTGTACCCAAACCTTGCGAGAAATTGGGTTCAGGTTCAGCTTTTAATGTTTTCTTTTTTCTTTTCTTTCTTTTTTTTTTTTTTTTTTTTTTTTTTTTTTTTTTTTTTTTTTTTTTTTTTTTTTTTTTTTTTTTTTTTTTTTTTTTTTTTTTGGTATCATTAGCTATTTAAAAATTGAAAAAAATTATTCATCTAAAAGTTTAAACCCAAACCCATACCAAACCTGAACTCTCTAAATTTTAACATATTGAACCGGCACCTGAACCTCAACCCATCTTTTCATGGGTTTGAAGCCCTGCGTTTAAGTCTCATAGGAACCCATTTTGAAGTGTCCACAAAGCAATATCATTTTTTCTATAATAAAATTTAGTTGAACATTTTATAGCAAGTATTTTCTAAATACAGAATCCCATAGGAAAAACACATCTTTTTTTTTTTTTTTTTTTTGGTAAGTCAGAAAATATCATTTTAAAAAGGTTTATCTAACCTTTTAAGTTCTACTACTGAGGTGACCACAAATCTTAATGTCCAATTCTAAACCACAGTCCAGGTACTACTAGTCTAGCAAACAGTACCATGACATGGTGGTGGTGATTTGGAAAGAAATCAAAGTTCAATAGAGCTTCCAGAAACCTCTTTGTCCTCACTTTCAAATAATCATAGGTATGCCATACATTCCATTTTTATTTTTAAATATTCATTTTCCCTGAGTTGTCCATATTGTTATCATCTGATATTCGGTGTCCTTTGAATATGATGGGAGCAATAGCTTGATTGCCTCAGTTTTCCTCCATTCTATGTCTTAGTGACCATGTGTATAGCACCTATTTGAGTCTTTAGAGCATGCTCTGTTAAGGTCTCCTCTAAAGGGAAGTGACTGGATTTTTGCAATACTCAAAATCAGTTGTTTGAGCTTGCTTACCTCTACCCTATTTCCAACTGACTCACACTTTGCTGGCAGTTCTTCTGCCTTGCCAGGCATTCAAAGGCAAAGCCTAGAAAATATTCCTTCTGAGGAAACTTCGAAATCCACATTTCTGATAGAACTCTAAACAACTATTTTCTAAGTTACTGTTTTTTGTTAAAAGGGAAAATATAACATCATTTGGTGGTGATGCTATATCTGGTTGTATGGATGGTGTTGTGGGGACAAGATAGGTCAGAGGAAGAAGGGGAATATCATAGTCAAAATTCTTCTTTCAGTCAGGCACGGTGGCACACACCTATAATCCCAGCATTCGGGAGGCTGAGGCAAGAGGATCACGAGTTTGAGGTTAGTCTGGGCTACACAGCGAGTTCCAGGCCAGCCTAGGCTACATAGCAAAACTCTGGCTCAATTTTTAAAAATCCTCTTTTCCTTAGAAACTCCCACTGAAACAATCCTTCTGCCCTCTCTTTTAAGAACTGACTCTATGAGCTTAAATAAAACTCATTCTCTTGTACCTAATCCTCTTTATTAAAAGAGAACAAAAAGAGAGAGTTAGGCAGAAAGAATACTGGAATAAGAAAGAATACTTGAGTGCCCAAGGCCTAGCAGCTGCATGGGCCACTTTAGTCTACAGAGGTTCATAGATCCAAGCACTGAGACCTATGGGCCTATTACTCCAGGATTTAGAAGTTAGAGAATTATGATTCTAGATACTCAGGTTGGATGCTTATTGCTTTGCGTTTTAACCACCAGTGGCCTCTAGCATTTGGCAGCTATTGTAATACTCATCTTTCAGCAGCAGTGAATGAGAGCAGCAGGCATCAGGGAAGACCTCCTGGTGTTGTGGTTCCTGAACAGGCCTTGGGCATTGGAGACCTCAGCTCCTACAGTAGATTAGTTTTATAGTCTTAGGCCTAGGGTGTTGAGACTCTTAACCCTTAAGGTTTGACAGCTCCCTGGAATTCTTCCAGTGACCAGAGCCCATAGTTTCTTACCTTCAGGACTTCACAGCCTTTGTCATTTCTGCTGCCTCTGCTTCCAGTAGGCTGGGATTTAGCTCAGTTGTTAGAACACTGTGCTTCAGTCTCTGAGGTCCCGAGTTCAATTCCCAGCACCGCAAAAATAGGAGAAGGGCCTCACAATCCACTCCCAAGGCCAAGGCAATCTCGAAACAGTCAGCCATTGAAAACCCTATGAGGGTCGCTATGAGTCGGATACCGACTCCACAGCACCTAACAACAACAACTGCTTCCAGTTGCTCTCTGGAATATGTCAGCTGCCATCTTACCAATACTGCTGCTGCTACCATGGCTACTGGAGTCTTTGTTACTGCTACTGCTTCCATTCTCCATGTTCCCAGCTCAGTCTGCTGTACTAATAAGGATCAAAAGAAGGTAATAAAAGACCATTCAAGAGAAGCTTTTTAATTGGTTTAATGGTGCAACACCAGGCAGCAGCACAGGAGGGTATCTTCTGATTGACTTGAAAAGTGAACCAAACAGCTTGCTTTTGTAGCCAAAAAAGTGGGTGTGACTGTGTAGAAAAGGTGTTTGTATCAGTCATAGCATAGCTTTTTCTGCAAATGAAGAATTATAGTTGAAAAAATCACAGGCCTTTGCTGGGCCACCAGGGAAAGTGCTCCTCCTCTGTCACTTCCCCTGGTAAAAATGGCTGCAGGGTCAGCTAGAGTTCAGTGAGGTTTGTCTAGAGTGCTGCTTTCTAAAGCTGGGTTCAGGCTATCTGGAGTGGTCATGACTGGAGGGTGTCTTCAGTGGTGGTTGTAGTGGTCCTTTGCAGCTGCTAGAATGTCCTTAGAGTGATTGTAAAGTGTCCAAAACAGCTGGATTACCATGAGGGCAGTCTAGCCAATTACCAAAAAGGGTCTGTTTGGCTAACAATTATCTACTTAAGCTTGCCAGGCAAGGCCTGTCAATCACCTACTCTTGACTGTTTTAATCATTTACAGAAAGCATCAAAAAGGTGTTTTACAAGAGACTTAACAAAAGCTCAACACAGAGTTTACAATTCTAATAACGTTTAACAATATTTAATAGTATTTAACAATGCTTAAAAATACCTAACTCCTGCCCTAATGTCCCAGGAATAGATGAGTCTCTCTAATCTATCTCATTACGAACAATGCTGTTATGAACACTCACATATAAAAGTTTTTGTGTAGATGTATGTTTTCATTTCTCTTGGGTTTATACTTAGGAGTGGAATTGCTGGGTCCTATGGTAACTTTGGGGCTGGGATTTAGCTCAGTGGGTAGAGCACTGCGCTGCAGTCTCTGAGGACCCGAGTTCAATTCCCAGTACCACATAAAATGGGAGAAGGGCCCGGCAGTCCACTCCCAAGGCAATCCCGAAGCACTCAGCCATTGAAAACCCTATGAGGGTCGCTATGAGTCGGATACCAACTCGAGGGCATCTAACAACAACAACAATGGTAACTTTATGTTTACAGCCCTGGGAAATGGCCAGACTGTTTTCCAAAGTTATTGCACCATTTTATATTACCTCCAGCAGTGTTTAAAAGTTCTAGTTTCTCAATATTCTCTCCAACCCTTATGTATTTTTAAATTATAGCCATCTTAGTAAGTATGAAGTTGTATCTCATTGCAGTTTTGGTTTGCTTTTTCCTAATGGCTAATGATGTTTAGCAATTTTCCATGTGCTTATTGGCCATGTGTATATCTTCTCTGAAGAAATATTTATTCAAATCCTTTGCCCATTCTTAAATTGGGTTGTTTGTCCTTTGAAGGTGTTTGTCTTCTTATTATTGAGCTGTAAAGATTTCCTTATATGTTCTGGATACAAATCCCTTATTGGATGTATTATTTGCAAACATTTTATTCCATTCAGTGGACTGCCCTTCCACTTTCCTGATGGTACTATTTGCAGCACAGAAGGTTTTTTTTTATTTTGAAGTGGTACAATTTATTTTTTTATTTCTTGAGCTTTGGATATCAAATCTAAGAAGTTATTTCCTACATGATGTTGTACAACTCTGGCAAAATTCTAAAAACTAGTGAGTGGTATATTATAAATGGGTGAATTGTATAATATGTGAATTACTTTTTTTTTTTTTTTTTTTTTGCGATACTGGGGGTTGAACCCAGGGCCTTGCATGCAAGTGCTGAACCACTGAGCTGCACCCCCAGCCCATTTTTTTACTTTCTGAGACAGGGTTATGCTAAATTACGCAGACTGCCTCTGGTCTTGAACTTGTGATCCTCCTGCCTCTGCCTCCCAAGCCGCTGGGATTACAGGCATGCACCACCGTGCCTGGATATATGTGAATTACTCTTAGTAAAGCTGTTTATTTAATAAAAAAAGAAAGAAAGAAAGAAAGAAAGAAAGAAAGAAAGAAAGAAAGAAAGAAAGAAAGGGGAAAGGAAAGGAAAGGAGAGGAGAGAAAAGAAAAGAAAAAGAAAGTTAAAAATGGCAGAAAAACAATAGACAGAAAAATCCAGGCATTGGTGTCATTGCTTGACCTCCTTTATATATGAGCCAATAAATTCTCCTTAGGTTTTTTTTAAAAAAGTAAATCAAGTTCTAAAATTAGATCCTGTTCTGGTCACATGACTCTGTAAATACATTAAAACCAACTGAACATACTTCAAATAGGTGAATTTTATAGTACATGACTTTCAATAAAGCTATCTTTTAAAAGGTAAGAAAAACTATTGCCTAATCTATAAGATTTATTTCTATGTTTTCTAAGAATTTCATAGCTTTTACTCTTACATTGAAGTCTACAGTGCATTTTGAGTTAATTGTTGTATATAGTTTAAGAGAGGGGTCCAGCTTCATGTGCTTTATGTTCTTAAAAACATTATTTTGAGAAGGAATCCATAGGCTTCAAAGCAGTCCATGACACAGAAAAACTAAATTCTTGCTCTAGCACATGGCTACACTCCTATTTCTCTGGATAACAGTTTATTCTTCTATAAAATATATGGACAGTATTGAGCTGGGAATCCCCTTTAAACTCTGCAGACATTGTGGATGGAAAGCAATGACTCTTCCTTAAGAAAATACCTCAAGTCTGTGACACCAGCTGCTTCTAAAATTTTTTTTCAAAGGAAGTTATTGTCTGGTAATCACGAGAGGGCTCATCCAGAGCTTTTGGAAGTGTGTTAAAGGTAGAGGTGACACAATAGGAGAAGAAAACACTTTCCCTTGAAAAATGCTCAGTTGCCTTCAACAAGTTGCCAAATATCTGCAAAGTTTTTTGTTTTGTGGGTTCGACTAAATGCCAGCTTTTGGGAAGTAAATAGAGTGGGCTAGATGAATGGGTTACAGACACCCTCAAATGAGAGAGGGGATTGTTTGTACAAAGGAGGATGAGAGAGGTTGAGTAATAGTAATTGAGTCACTATCACTGAAGTCATCAAAAGGGAATGAAAGTCATGAAAATAAAATTAAATCTTTACTTTTACAGTTTTATAATTGTTACTCTGCATTGTTTTCTTTTATAAAGAAAATGTCAGCTGGAGCTGGGCTTGGTGGTGCACATCTGTAATCTCAGTAACTCAGGAGGTGGAGTCAGGAGGATTGCAAGTTTGAGGCCAAGAGGAAGCCTGGGTAACTAGTAAGCCCTTGCCTCATAATAAAAAAGTTAAAGTTGGGCTGGAGTTGCAGCTCAGTGGTAGAGCACCTGCAAAGCTGGTTGTAAGGCCCTGGGTTCAAACCTCAGTACTGCAAAAAGTAAAAGAGAAAGGAAGAAAGAAGGAAGGAAGGTAGAAAGGTAGGTAGGCAGGCAGGGAGGGAAGGAAGATGTCAGGTGGGCATGATAGTGTATGTTGGTAATGCCTGTATTCAAAACACTGAGGCAGGAGGATCTCAAGTTCAAGGCCAGTCTGGGCTACATAGAAAGTTTTAAATACAAATTGGTTGGGTCTCTTTCAAAATTAATTAAATGATCATGAGACCAATAATTTGCATTTTAAGCCTTTAGCACCAAATTCCAAAAAGTGATTTGAACATTGTATGCATTATAACTCTTCCTGAATCCATTTCTACACAATAGAAGTACTGATGACAATTATAAACAGAAAGCAAAAATGTACATACTTACAAAAATTCTCTTAAATATGGTGTTTTAGAGCCAAATAAGGTGGCACAAGCCTGTAATCCCAGCTACGCAGGATGCTGAGGCAGGCAGATAATGAGTTCCAGGCTAGCGTGAGCAACATAGCAAGATCCTGTCTCAAAAAAAGAACAATTTTTAAAATGGCATTTAAAAAAGACAATGGAGGGCTGGGGATGTAGTTTAGTGGCAGGATACTTAGCTAGCACTCACCAGGCCCTGGGATCAATCCGCAGCACCATAAAAAAAACAAAAATGAAAGGAAAAAAAAAAAAAAAAAGACCATGGGATATTTACAGAAGGGCTACCATATACCCCTAAGGTTTATGAACTAGCTACCCTGATGCATGGACCATGATAAATTCTAAGTGTGTGTGAAAATTTTTCCATGCCATGTGTTGAATCCCTTTAAACTAACAGTGTCATTCCCTCATCAAAGAGGGAGGAAAATCCTAAGAGGCTCCAAGTCTCCAAAGTCAGAACTCCCACGAGCACTTCTCTCTCAGGCTTTCCTCCTTTCCAAGAGGTACCAACAATGTGGGGAAGAAGGGTAGTATGGACACTTAGAAAGCAGGGTCAGAGGTCATGAGCCCTGCCAATTAGTTAAAGGTCAGCTTGGAAGGGACTGTCCGTGAGAGGGCAAGGAATCTGAACTGCTTTTGAGCTGGCTGACCTGGATGGCAGCCAACCTCTATCTCCTTCCTGGGCCAGAGAGGAGCTCCCCATAGTTCTGGCTACCCCTGCACCAAGACAAAAATGCTCTGCAGACATAGGGTCTAGTTTCACCTTCTTAGGTGAACAAATTGAGCCAGGTTTCAACAGGGGGTCAAGAGACAGGACAGAGAGAACTAAACTAGTATGTACTGTGTCAGAAACTTACAGGCTTATTTAGAAAGACTGAAACTAAATAAAGACCTCTTATTAACATAAGACCAGAGTTGTGAAATCTGGTCAAAGGGTTTTATGCAAGGATGCCCTTTTTTATATATATGCTCTCATAGTGATGAGGAAAGTAGAGAAAAACATAACATTTTAATTAAGAGAGGAAAGTACTGTTACATATTAACTCAAGTATTTCTCATGCCAGCAACTTTTTTCTTTTACACCAGAACATGGGAATGTTAATTCTAAATTTTTGTATGCCCTCATGAAAGAAAAGTAAAATTATTCTTACAAAAATAAAATATACTTTAAAAAATACAGTAAACCAAGAAGGACACAGTAGCTCTCACCTGTAATCCCAGCAACTCAGGAGGCAGAAGCAGAAGGATCACAAGTTTGAGACCTGAGGCAGCCTGAATAACTTAGCAAGACCCTGTCTCAAAATGAAAAGTGAGAGGAGAAAAAAAAAAAAAAAAAGGCTGGGGATGCAGCTCAGTGGTACAACACTTGCAAAGCATGCAAGCTTGAGGCACTGGGTTTAACCCCTACTACCACACACACACACACACACACACACACACACACACACACACACACACAAAATACAATAAACCAACATTAGATGACTTATTCTGAAACAATCTTCCTCTTTAACTGGGCTTTTCTTCAGATTTTCTAAGAGGACAAGTTGATGTCTGGCCCCCTTTGTTAGTTTCCTTTTTGATTTCATAAATTCTTTTCTCATATTTCCTTTCTGGTGAGGGTAGTATTTTGAGTTTTCTGTGAAAACTTAGCCTGCAGCTGTAGCCCTGTGGCATCCGATCCCGTCAGATCTCGAAAGCTAAGCAGGGTCGGGCCTGGTTAGTACCTGGATGGGAGACTGCCTGGGAACACCAGAAGCTGTAGGCTTGGGAGAAGGACCTGGCAACCCCCTCCCAAAAATCAATCTGCCATTGAAAACCCTATGAACAGCAGAGAAGCACTGACAATAGTGTTTCCCCTGTTGTACAGAGGGTCACTATGAGTCGGATACCGAC
>VMDO01012948.1:0-60122 GCA_007922755.1 Pedetes capensis | reverse complement strand
AATGAAGCTCGTTTAGCACCCTATTTTCTCCATGAGGCACATCAAACCATGCTTAGGGACCCTGGATGGCATTTCAGCACGATGCTTGGGGGCCAACTTAAACAATGAAAATCACCAACAGTGGCACAAAAATTCAAACACCATGGCACTAAATTGACTGTGGAGAGGGTGCTTGTTAAAAGCGCGAGAACTGAAACACGAAGGCAGAACTTCACCTTGTTTAACCTCGGCTGGCTGGGGGGAGGGGGGAGACACGTGTGGGGCAGCTCAAATGTTTTGCTGTCCGGAAATGACCATCAGCGTGCACAAGTGTTGATTTGGGGCTAAGTTTTAATGAGTGGGAAAATTTGCAATTACAGAATCCCAGAGCAATGGGGATTGACTGGATAGGGGGCGGGGTTACCTCAGTTCTAAATTTCTTGTGAGCTTTAAGTTTGGGCTTCTTCACTCTTGCGGATCATGTAACGTACTCTTTCCCATAATCCACCTCAAGGGCTTACGTATTCTAGGTTTTCCTTTGGCACCAGGTCAACACACATAAGTCTCTCTTATTCCAGGTTGTTTGCCTTTTGTTTCTCTCCTCAAGTGCAAGGATAGTATTGTTGTTGTTGTTAGGTGCCGTCGAGTCGGTATCCGACTCATAGCGACCCTCTGTTCAACAGGGGAAACACTATTGTGAGTGCTTCTCTGCTGTTCATAGGGTTTTCAATGGCAGATTGCTTTTTGGGAGGGGGTTGCCAGGTCCTTCTCCCAAGCCTATAGCTTCTGGTGTTCCCAGGCGGTCTCCCATCCAGGTACTAACCAGGCCCGATCCTGCTTAGCTTCCGAGATCTGACGGGATCGGATGCCACAGGGCTACGGCTGCAGGCAAGGATAGTGTAGGACTCCCTAAGACCTCTCCTCTGTGAAATAACTTGAGAGAGAAGTGAAATCTGTGGCCGTTTTGTGTCCCAAGGCTGATGTGCCCTTTATTCAACAGTGAGTATGAGATCCAAGGTGGAACAAGTTTGGCCTGCTTGGCCACCATCCATCTAAGCTTCTCTTTGGACCCACTGAGATGGCAATTGTGTATTCGTCCTTACCAAAGGGGACCAACACCAGAGCACAGAACTCATCAGGTGATGGGAGGGGGCATGCGCATTCCATGAAGCTAGGAATACGGTTTTCTCTTTCACCGCTGATGGCAAAAACAACACAAAGACACTCTTCCTGGCCGTGGGGCGCTTGTGTGCACACAGGATTTCTTTCGCCCATCAATCAGGTCTTTGTGTTATTTCCAACATGACTTTCAAAGGAAGCCAACGGAACTTACATTGTACAATGTGTGAGATCAAGAGAGCGGCACTGGTGTCATTGCACGTCAGTCTGCCTTGGGCCAGGTCCTGCTTCACCTGCAGAGCAAACAGGTACCTGCAGAAAGTCAACAGAGAGGAGCGTGTCATGCAAAGGGAGCAGGAGGGTGGGTGTCAAAGGCAGGCTTTCTCCCGGCAATCGGCACACCGTGAGAAACTAGAAAGGGCACGTGAAACCGAGTAATGAGAAAGTCGGCAGCACCTGGAAGGGATTCTGTGCTACTCACTGCAGTAAGAACCCACGACCCTAAAAAGACAAAGAACCAGCGACAGATGCTATCATCTTTTCACATAGAGAGTAACATAGACAGTAAGATGTTAATATGGAGAGTCATGGAGCTGGGATTTAGCTCAGTTGGTAGAGCGCTGCGCTGCAGTCTCTGAGGTCCCGAGTTCAATTCCCAGCACCGCAAAAATGAGAGAAGGACCTGGCAATCCACTCCCAAGTCAATCCCGAAACAGTCTGCCATTGAAAACCCTATGAGGGTCGCTATAAGTCGGATGCCAACTCGACGGCACCTAACAACAACAACAACAATGGAGAGTCATAAAGATATAAAACTAAAACCATTACCCCATATATTAGTGCATATGTTTATGTATGCACATGCGTGTTTGTGAGAAACATTTTAAAAAATTTATCAGCTGCCAGACACAGTGGCTCATGCTTGTCATTCTAGCGACTTGGGAGGCAGAGGCAGGAGGATCACAGGTTTGAGGCCAAAGGCAACCTGTACAACTTAGTGAGACTCTGTCTTGTGATAAAAAATAAAAAATGGGCACGAGGTGGTGATGGTGGTGGTGGTGAGGGTGCAGCCCAGTGGTAGAGCACTTGCAAAGTATGTGCAAGGCCCTGGGTTCAGCCTCCAGGTACTGAAAAATAAAAAGAAATAAAATAAAATAATTCAGATTAGTCAATATACTCTAAAATGGCTTTATGGGTTAGACAGTAACAGCAATTTTCCTGGGGGTAGTAAAAGCTTTGCCAGCACATAGAAAGACAAGGGTGTGTTTTTTCATGTTATAAGCTACTTCCTTAAGCCGTACTTACCAGATCGACAAAAGTCAATTCAAATTATCCTTACAAATTCTTTACATTGTTGGATAAAGCAAATCAAAATCTGTGTATAAAAGAGGCATGCTGTATATTCAATGAAATATAAAAGATATAGTTATACATCAAAGGAATTATGTAAAAACTGTGATGCTAAAATAGATTTGAAAATATTTATATAACTCATACATTTTTACAAGGATATTGACTACTTTTTCCTACTGCCTGGACATGGTATTTCCTTCATAGCAACCCTTAGCAACAAGATTCTGTCTCCTATATAACTGCCCAGTGGAAGGACACAGAGTTAGGTCTTTGGAGAAATGGGAGATTCTAGGTCTGGAGTAGGCAAGGGAATAAGGTAAGTTTGGAATTTCTAGTTATGCGGAGAAGGAAGACAGCTTTTGAAAATAAATATGCTGTATCAAGAGGGCAAAAGAAATATCTTGAAGGGGTCTCTACTGGTCAAAGATTTGCTGACTAACAGCAGCAAGAATGATTAAAGTAAATTGAAATACACGGAACTCATGAAAATGAATGAGGAGCTCAGCTGATGGAATGCTACTCTGCATGCTCTGAGACCCTGGGTTTGATCCCCAGCACTGCAAAAACAGAGAAGGATCTGGCAACCCACTCACGAAAACAATCTCCAAACAATTAGCCACTGAAAACCCTATGAGTAGCAGAGAAGCACTGACATAGTGCTAGGCATGGCACAGTGTCAGGGAGTGTTTTGCTCTGTTGTACATAGGGTTGCTATGAATTGGATCCGACCCGATGGCACCTAACAACAACAACAGCAACAACAGAATCCATAATGATACTCAAAAAAAAAAAAAAAAAAAAAAAAAAAAAAAAAAAAAAAAAAAAAAAAAAAAAAAAAAAAAAAAAAAAAAAAAAAAAAAAAAAAAGGAGAGAAAAGCCGAAAATTAAATGTATTACCACTTAATGAACTATTAAAGCAACTGCTTATTCAAAAACAGGTCACTGAAGGTGAAGAATTCAACAGGTAGCTGCCTCTCCAGTAGGAGGGTGTTCTAGGAAAGTCAGAGCGCCCATGTAGATGAGGCAAAGTTTTATGTTACAGGAGAATGTCAACCTATAACACAGCAAGCATGACAAGACTGCAAAATCCTCGTCCCACAATGGATTCTAAAGAATCCATTGACTTTGGCAAGATTGTCAACTGGTATAAAAATCATTCCAGAAACTGGACATTCACACTGGGCCAAGGGAACAAAATTTACTTCAAAATGGAAAGATTGGAACGTCACCACCTGAAGCCAATGAACAATTTGAGCATTCTGAAGGAAATATGAAATGTAAAACATCACTTATGATGGATTCTAAAAAAAAAAAAAGCTTAACTCTACCCATTGAGCCTTTAGAACAAATTTTCAGTTTTTGAGAAAAGACAAAAGTTAGAAGAATAGGCTAGGAGGCAGGATATTTTGTAGTACAGTAAGGTAGTATCATGAAGGAAAAATATATGAGGACTTTGCTAGATTAAAAGAAGCCCAGAGAAAACAATCAACCAGCTGCAATATGTGGTCAAAGGACGAGTCTTACTTTAGAATAAACAGACCTAAACGATGGCTGGGGGAAACGTCAGAAAGTTTGAGTACGGTCAAGGTATTACACGGGCTGAAAAGTACATGTATGTGTACATATATTTCTAAAATCCAGAAAGACTATTGTACTGTGACCCATGACAAGAATGCAGTATTTTTATTTTCTTAGTTTTATTTATATCTTCTAACTTTCTGCAATGTATAGCTACTATTTTTATAAAAAAGGATTATTTTATTTTATATTATTTTATTTCTACAGTGCTGGGGATGGGACCTGTTAGGAAAGAAGCTGCAAACCCATAAACTCAACAGACCTTTATTGGGAGAAGCTGCCGGGGCTATCTCTAGCAGAGAACAACTGCTGGGGGAGGAAAGGGCGAGGCTTTTATGGGCTCTAGGTGGAAGGGGGAAGGGGTGATTGATGTGTCACATCAGAATAGGTAGGAAGCGGGTGTGCAGAGGGTCCTGATAGGCTGGAAGAGTTGCCAGCCTGGGGCAGATTTCAAGTCAAGTCTTGGCGGGCTTTTTGAGGACTCGGGGATAGTGGGTAGAAGAAGGCACCACCTTACAGGGAGGAGCCATTTTATAACAGGTACTGCCTAACAGAAACAAAAGTGAGGGGGCGCGCAACATTGCACTAGTGGCTAGGAGAATGAGGATCCAGGTCTCCAAGGTAACCAGGATGAAGTACCCGCCCTCCAGGAACACAAAGCCCTGCTGTGGGGCGCATGCACAAAGCAGAGCTCTGGGAGGCACTGGAGACTCCAGCCCAGTGCACACCTAGGGCTCTGTGGGGGGTGGGGTGGCTCTCCAAAAGTCTCCCAGAAGTCTCCTCTTTCAGAGGGGAAGAGAAGCCCCATGCCCGCCTAACAGAACCCAGTGCCTCACACATGCTATGCAAGTGCTCTACCACTGAGCTATACCCCTGCTCTGTTTTTAATTATGAAAAAGGCCTCTAGCCATATCAACCACAGAGGTTTCCATAAGAATTAAATGGGATAATACATGGAAAACCAAATGGCTCCAACAAAAACATTCAATAAATGTTAGCAAAAAATTTTAAATGAAAGAATAACTAATCCCTGCTAAATCACCTAGGAAGTTCTACTTTTAAGAACTAAAAAATAAGCCTAGCAGCATGGTGCATGTCTGTAATCCCAGTGACTTAGGAGGCTAAGTCAGGAGGATGGAGGGTTTGAGGCCAGAGGCAGCCTGCACAACTTAGACACTGCCTCAAAACAAAAATAAAAAAGGGACTGGAGGTACAGCTCAGTGGTGGAGCACTTTGCTAGTACGTATGAGGCCCTGGGGTCATCAACTCAGTACTGAAAAAAAAAATACATCTATATGTATATATATGTGTGTGTGTGTGTGTATATGTATGTATGTATATATATGTGTATATATATATATATATATATATGGGCTGGGAATTAGCTCAGTTGGTAGAATGCGGTGCTGCAGTCTCTGAGGTCCCGAGTTCAATTCCCAGCACCGCAAAAATGGGAGAAGGGCCTGGCAATCCACTCCCAAGGCAATCCCGAAACAGTCAGCCTATGAGGGTCTCTATGAGTTGGATACCGACTCGACGGCACCTAACAACAACAACAATAACATATACATACATACATACATATATACATATATATATATATATATATATATATACATATATACGTATATTGTTGTTGCTAGTGCCATCGAGTTGAAGTCCAATTCATAGAGACCCTACGTACAACTGGTGAAACACTATTGTCAGTGCTTCTCTGCTATTCATTCATAGGGTTTTCAATGGCAGACTGATTTTTGGGAGGGGGTTGCCCGGTCCTTCTCCCAAGCTTACAGCAGCTGGTATTCCCAGGCTGTCTCCCATCCAAGTACTAAAGAGGCCTGACCCTGCTTAGTTTCCCAGATCTGACAGGATTGGATGCCACAGTGATGTGGCTGCAGATAGACAGATACATGGATAGACAGACAGATAGATTTGTTGATGTTAGGTGCCATTGAGTCACATCTGACTCATAGCGATCCTCATAGGGTATTCAATGGGTGAGTATTTTGGGATTGTTTCGGGAGTATATTGCCATGTCCTTCATACACACACATGCAATTGTGTAATCAGCAAATAAAAATAACATAAGACAAAACAAATAAACCATTGCAGATCTACCAGTTGACAACAGGGACCTTTATCCAACCTCCCTAATGTTTTCTCTGGTTCTCTTGTGCTTCCCCACAACGTCCTTTCTCTCTTTCTCTCTGGGAAGTCACAGGTAAGAAAAGTGGAAAATATGAAATGACTAAGTTGTGGACATATGCATTCTTGGGGAAAGGGCAGCACAACCCATCTTTCTGGATTGTTGTTATTGTTAGGTGCTGTCGAGTAGGTATCCGACTCATAGCGACCCTCTGTACGACAGGGGAAACACTATTGTCAGTGCTTCTCTGCTGTTCATAGGGTTTTCAATGGCAGATTGATTTTTGGGAGGGGGTTGCCAGGTCCTTCTCCCAAGCCTACAGCTTCTGGTATTCCCAGGTGGTCTCCCATCCAAGTACTAACCAGGCCCGACCCTGCTTAGCTTCTGAGATCTGACAGGACAGGATGCCACAGGGCTATAGCTGGATTGTTGTTGTTGTTGTTGTTAGGTGTCCTGGAGTCAGTATCCGACTCATAGCGACCCTCATAGGGTTTTCAATGGTTGACTGTTTCGGGATTGCCTTGGGAGTGGATTGTCAGGCCCTTCTCCCATGTTTGCGGTGCTGGGAATTGAACTTGGGACCTCAGAGACTGAAGCGCAGCACTCTACCAACTGAGCTAAATCCCAGCCCCATAGCTGGATTAGGCAGTGGCTATTGGCCATTAAACCCAACACTATCCAGGGCTATAAGCTTTAATTCTGACCTATGTTGTGGTTAAGTTTTCAAACATGTAGGAGGACTTTCTGATTTAAAAGCACTACATTCGGGCTATTTTACCATCTACCAGTTCAAGCGCAGGGTCCTGTGTTCACAAAGAAGTGTTCAGGGACAGACTGATGGTCAGAGTCGGACATGCTTTGGGGTATTTGGTGACCACCTCGAGGTAGGTGCTGGGCAGCAACGGGCCCCAGCAGCTCATCTATATGTAGGGGACCTGCCTTTCTGAAGGCTGGAAGAAGAGCCTGTCCCCCTTGGGTTATGCTGACTCTCCTTGTTCCGAGGCTGGGGTAACAAGAGAAGTATCTTCCTGGGACTGACGCTGTCACCTTTCTCAGAGACACACGCTGTAAGCTGAGCACACTGGCTGCGATGCTTTCGGAGACTTCGGGACACTTTCGGGGCTATAATTAGAAGCAATTCCAATCAAATCCACAAAAGCCAGAGCTAACTTTTACTGGGCAGGCACTTAACACAACCGGTGAACACAAAACACAAAATGCTCCCCGTGGAATTGACTTTGCTTGGGATGATGGAGCAGGAGCGATCAGGGGGGTCTTCCCTTCCGGAGACTACAAGTCACATGCCACACCCATCCTGTGCCTTGTTTGCAATGCATCAATTTTAATTTATTTCATTTGGAAGGTCTTAATCATTGTTCTTTTCTCATTTGTTGTTGTTGTTGTGTGCCATCGAGTCATGTCCTACTCACAGCGACCCATATAGGGTTTTCAATGGCTGATTGTTTCGGGATTGCCTTGGGAGTGGATTGCGATGTCCTTCTCCAATATGTGTGGTGCTGGGAATCGAACTCAGGATCTCAGAGACTGCAGAGCAGCGCTCTACCAACCGAGCTAAATCCCAGCTCATTAGGTGGAAGTAATTTACAGTTTCCCTACCAGTCTAAGGGAACCCCAGCAGGCAGCCCAGAGCAGCAAATTCTGGAAGGATCTCTCCATTTAGGACAAAAATACAGCCAAGCAGAAACAACTCTACCAAGAAGGATGCCTAGAGAGAAGGTGACAGCAAAAGGTGGCTCAACTCTACCACAAGGAGTGATTCTAAGCTCTGTGACAAGAACATCTGTTAACTTCTCCAAAGAACCCTCAGTCACTGCTTCTAAACTACACCTACATCAGGACTTTTCTCCTTCGAGAAGCCTAGGTACTGGTATCTATGTGACTGAATGTGTGGTTCAAAAATAGAAAGGAATTCAGCTTCCTGTTGAACAGGGCAGAGCAATTTAATCTATCTACACAAAGGGCTGGGGTTTAGCTAAGTTGGTGGAATGACACTCTACGCTGTCTGAGGCCCTGGGTTCAATCCCCAGCACTGCAAAAATGGGAGAAGGACACGGCAGGCCACTCCTGAGACAATCCTGAAACAATCAGCCATGGAGTACCCTATGAGGGTCGCTATGAGTTGGAGATGACTTCACAGCACCTAACAACAACAACAACAACAACAACAACAACAACAGTGACAACATCTACACAAAGGGGAAGCAGAAAGTTATCCTGGGAGGCTCAGAGAACTGCAGAGGTCAAGTAGCTTTTGCTCTGCTAACTGCAGGCAGCCTTCCTGTCCCCTGGGCCCTGTCTATGTGTCTCTCCCCCAAAGCACTGCTGACACTGGGATTCTCCCACCATCAGCCTTAGGAACACGCCTGAAATCCCACTGGTCTCACCACCACATTTCTGCTTCTGCTGGAACCTGAGAATGTGGGAGTCTCAACACAGTCGATCTACGCGGTTCTCTAGATATTACAGGTCATGCCTTGTGCCGAGGCAGATGGTGATGGGAATTGATGAATATGGGAGGAATCGCAGATCAATATTACGCAACATTGAGTCAAAAGAATTTTTTTCTTGGAAAAGATTTCTAAAAAACATCAATTCAGGCTGGGAGCCAGAAAACAAAACCAACAGAGTCAAAATCCTGCCACATTCATCCAGCAGAGCTGGTGTAACTTTAGGGACTTATCCGTATCAATGGGGAGGTTGGCAAGCAAGCAAGCAAGCAAACAAACAAACAAACCAGGCACATTTGGCTTAATGCGAACAAGTTGCATAGTTTTAGAACAACGGTTAGCATCGTAGAGAACTGTAAAGCTCTAGAGACAATGATTCACACAAATTGAAAAGGTGCAAAGTCATTTGCAAAGTAGAATTTTCAATGGGGAAAAAAAATGGGAGGAAAAAGGATTTGTGCCTTGAACTCCCTAAGGAGAAAAGCGGCCCAGTGATTGGCAGGAGGGAAGAGCACAGTGCTGACCACAGCTGGACTCATCCTTGGGTTTATTTCAGGATGCTGAGCTCAGAGCGAGGCCTGTGGCAGCCCCAGAACCTATGATACAGGAAAACAGAAGTCCCAATGAAGACACCGCACAGAGGTTCCATCATCAGCCCTGAGTTTCCCACAACCTGGGCCGGCAGGCCTCACGGCTGAACCCTCTACACTAAGGCCTATTACACTGCACGTAGTTCCCAGAAGGCTGGCAGTTTCTGCCAGGCCTGGCTGCCTTTAACTCCTTCACTGATTTGTGGACTGTTCAGTGGTGATTCATCCAGACCACACAAGGTAGTGGGAAGAGCCTTCGCCTTCACCTCTGCCTGGGACTCCCCCGTGTCACGTGTCTGATGGCCTTCTGAAGCAGTCACGTGAATGGCTGATGGGTTCTCAGATGGCACCCAGCTAGAACCAACCCTCGACTCTCTGTCCCTCTCACTCCCCTCCTTCCCTCCATCCTTTTTTGCATTTGAGTAATCACCACCACTACCCCCCTCCCCAGATGCTCAAATCAAAGATATTTAAGTGTCCTCTTTGCTTTCCTCAGACTCCAACTCCAACCTACCACCAACACAGATGGGCCTGCTTCTGCTAGATATACCAATGCAACGATTTTTCTCCATTTCTCCTGCTACCATCTTGTTTGCTCAAAGCCATCACCTTGGCCTGAACAATCACTTTCTCACTGGATTCTTTAGGACCTTCCTCTCCCACTCTAACTCCTTACAGCAGCCTGTCTTTCAATGCAATGTATCATTGGGCTCTTGCTGAGCTCACTGCACACATTCCTGCCCGCTGACCTTCTTTAAGTATTTGAATGTATGGTGCTTATTTCTGCCATGGGCACTGTACTGCTTGCTCCTTCTCTCTGGAAAGCTCCTCCTTAGAAAACAAATGACAGGTTCTTGTAGCCTCCACGTGGGGCATCTGAGACTCAGCAACCTAATGTCATTGTCTGCTTTCTAACATATCATACTACTTCAATGACCTCAAGAGCTCTTGCCACAATCTGATATTTTGATTGTTTCCATAACAATTTTGTTTTCCCCGGAGAGGCAAGACTTATGTTTTCACCACTACATTCCTAGGACCTAGAACAAGGCTTGCACATGGTGCATACTTAGTAAATATTGGGGACTAAATGAATGTCTTCCTCTCTTTTGTTGTTGTTAGGTGCCATTGAGTCAGGCCCAACTCATAGCGACCTTACGTACAACAGAATGAAACACTTCCTGATACTGTGCCATACCTGGCACTGCTGTCAGTGCTTCTCTGCTATTCATAGGGTTTTTGAGGGCAGATTGTTTTGGGAGTGGGCTGCCAGGTCCTTCTCCCAAGCCTACAGCAGCTGGTGTTCCCAGGTGGTCTCCCATCCAAGGACTAACCAGGCCCGACCCTGCTTAGCTTCTGAGATCTGATGGGATCGGATGCCACAGTGGTACAGCTGCAGACATTTCCCTTCTTTAGAAAATGAAAATCAACTACCCTAGGTCCTGTGCTCTGTGTTGAGAGGGACGAGGAAGGTGTGATGGCTTTGATCTTAATAGGTCACAGCTCGAAAGTTACATGTGATAAGAGTTTGGCTGGTTACAGCCGTGCACTCATAAAGTGCGTTTGGACAGGAAGCTCCATGGTCACGTGTCCCTGCCAGCTCTGCTGTGTTTTGAAATGCTAGTTATTTTGGCTCACATCGTAAATGAGGAATAGCAGTGATATTGGCAATGGAGATGATGTCAGTGATGAACGCTGGTGATGATGATGACAATTATGGTGGTGACAATGATGGATGATGATGATTATGGTGGTGGTGATGGTAATGTTAATGATGGTGATGGTCACAATGATGATGGGATTACAGTTTCCAGCCACTCTACGTATAATAGTTCTTATCCTCAAAACAACTCTGGCTTGGCAAGCATGGTTGGCTGCATCGTTAGATGAGAATTAACAATGGTTCAGAAGAGACAAGCAGCTGGCCAGTCACACAGCTAGCAAGTATCAGAGCTGAGGGATGAAGCCAGACCTGACTCAACACTCTCGCTTCTCCCACTTAGCCACACTTTCAAAGGAACTGACCAATGGCTCACGTCAAATTCACCCATCCACGGCAGCAACAGAGATAAATTACGAGTTAACAACTTTGGTTTCACAGAGGAGACTCATTTCCCCAAAGTGCCTCAGGATGGGACCGACCCAAGATGGAAAATGTGACATGAGCAGATATATGAGACCATGTTGTTGTTGTTGTTGTTAGGTGCTGTTGAGTCATAGCGACCCTCATAGAGTTTTCAATGACTGACTGTTTCTGGATTGCCTTGGGAGTGGATTGCCAGGCCCTTCTCCCATTTTTGCGGCGCTGGGAATTGAACTCGGGACCTCAGAGACTGCAGCGCACCGCTCTACCAACTGAGCTAAATCCCAGCCCTATGAGACCATATTACTTCATAATCAGTCTCAAGAAGAAACCAGACTATAGGGAAAATATACTTTCTTTTCCTCAGATTTGTAGGTAGAGATGGGAAAGAGGAAGGTTAAGCTGTAAAGAACTGAACAGATATGGTCAAATATTACAACAATGATTACTTAATCAATTTAGGACATTAATGTTCTCTTTTCCTCTGTACATCATAGTAAAAAATACCTTGTTGCTAAACCACTAACCTTGTGAGTTCTTCTTGGAGTTGTGTGTGGTCAGGTGGAAAGAATTTCACCACAAACTTAACAACAACATGCTTTGGCCCTAAAGAAGAAAAAGAACAGCAAAAACCAGTAAGGCGTTTATTGATTTGTGTTTCAAATGCCATTGAAGAAAAAAGACTTTATGAGGTATTTGGTATAACTACCAAATGGTGCAACTCATTCCCAGTACATCTGCGACCTTCAAGGTGCTCAGCAACCAGCCAAGTGCAGCTCTTCGTTCACGCTATTGTATTTTGGAGAAATAGGAATCTGCTTTATTAAAAACACTACAACAAAAGTGGGCTGGGATTTAGCTCAGTGGGTAGAGAGCTGCGCTGCAGTCTCTGAGGCCCCGAGTTCAATTCCCAGCACCGCAAACATGGGAGAAGGGCCTGGCAATCCACTCCCAAGGCAATCCCGAAACAGTCAGCCATTGAAAACCTTATGAGGGTCGCTATGAGTCGGATACCGACTCGATGGCACCTAATAACAACAACACAAAAGTACTACACCGAACAATTAAATCTTTTCTCTGGATACTGAAATTATACTCAAATGTTTTAAAAAGTCATTTGTCTTTAGAAATGTATTCAACTGGTTGCTTTTATCCAAATATGTCATGTTGTTGTTGTTAGGTACTATGGAGTCGGTATCTGACTCATAGCGACCCTACGTACAATAGGCGAAACACTATTATTAGTGCTTTTCTGCTGTTCATTGGGTTTTCAATGGCGGATTGTTTATTTTGTTTTATTTTTTTTGGGGGGAGTGGGTTGCCAGATCCGTCTCCTAAGCCTACAGTATCTGGTGTTCTCAGGCAGTGTCCCATCCAAGTACTAACCAGGCCCTGCTTAGCTTCCAAGATCTGATGCGATCAGATGCCACAGTGCTACAGCTGCAGGCATCTGAATATAGGTTTGAGATAATCTAAGGAGGAAATAATGAAAATGTAAATCAGTTATGCAATTTGCTATATTTAACTGTGTACAAGGCATGGTTGCCTCCACGTTCACCAACCATGTTTCCAGCACCCAGGTGCTCTCCTGGCTCTGGAGTGGAAACACAGATGAGACGTGGCCCTAACTTTGTCATAGTCAGCCAAAACCTTTTTGAGGGCCTTGTGACGATCTTCCTGAGAAGTGAAGACAAAATCAGAAAGCAGGTGGGGGACAGACTAGGAATAAGATGGATAATTTTTCAGAATTAAAATAGGACATCAAGGCAGCATGGTGGCGCATGGCTGTGAGCCCAGTATTTGGCAGGTTGAGGAAGGAGGATTATCAAAGAGCTCGAGGCCAGCTAGGGCTACATGGCGGAGAAAACCAAACCAAACCAAAACGACAACAACAAAACAGAACAGCAAACAGATTATTGTATGATAGTCTATGACCTGAGTCCGACTTTTGTTTTGGTTGGTGTAGAAACTACAATATAAGAATAGTGCTACCATTTGGAATGAGAGCAGTGAGTTTATATTCCATGAAATATAAAGTTGTTGTTGTTGTTGTTAGGTGCCATCGAGTCGGTATCTGACTCATAGCAACCCTGTGTACAACAGGTGAAACACTATTGTCAGTGCTTCTCTGCTGTTCATAGGGTTTTCAATGGCAGATTGATTTTTGGGAGGGGGTTGCCAGGTCCTTCTCCCATGAAATATAAAGTACTATAATGAAATCCTATTTATTTATTCTTCTTTGGTGGTACTGGGGATGGAAACCAGAACTTCATGTTTTAGGCATGCGCCCAACTACTGAGTTACACCCTTAGCTCTATGAAATCCAAATTTTAACAGTACTATTAAAAAAAAAAAAACAGACCCATGTGTCTGTCAGCTTGTCACGCTGTGGGGGGCTTTCATGTTGCTGTGAGCTGAAAGCTATGTCACCAATATTTCAGATACCAGCAGAGCCACACATAGTGGACAGGCTTTAGTTGAGCTTCCAGACTAAGACAGACTAGGGAGAAGGACCGGGAAGCCCACTCCTGAAACAATAAGCCGTTAAAAACCCTGTGAATAGCAGAGAAGCACTGCCAAATAATGAGCTCCCCACGCTGGAAGGCACTCAAGAAAGCCTGGGGAAGAGTTGCTTCCTTAAAGTACAGGCGACCTTTATGATAAGAATGGAGCAAAGCCTTTAGGGACCCCGAGTTGCTATGTGATACAGCTGAAAATGAAAAGAAACACAGTGGCTGCAGCACTGAGCTCAAACATCAAAAGACTGCGTGCATGGCACAGTGTCAGGGAGTGTATCACTCTGTTGTTAGCAATAGGGTTGCTAAGAGTCAAATGGGAATCGACACCACCTAACAACAACAAAATTGGTTTAGAAAGCAGAAAACATTCTTTTTCCTTTACTTTTTCTTGATCGCACACATAAAATGGATTTCGTAATATGATTCTCATGATCACACCTTCATGTTGAGAAAAAAAACAATAAATTATGTATCATAAGGTGGAGATGTTGACCATGTATACAAATTTGGAGAAAGACAAAGCATGGAAATGCTGAAGCCAAATAATTCTAAAATAATTTTCCTAAATAATTCCCAAATAATTTCCCCAAATAATTCTAAAAATGAGCAGAGACCCATGCGTCAGTGCTGAAGCACAAAATAAAAGCAGCAAAATGAGCAAGGCAAAGGCTGTGCTGCATCCTCTAAGCGCTATTCACATGAAGGAACTGAAATGAAGCCACTCCGTGGAGACCCTGAAGCCAGTAAGATGCTAGCGGTCAATGCAAAGTGACAGCTTTGTTATACAGAGCCAGTCACAGCACACGAAGGAGACAGACAGATATCCCCTCATTCTGGTTCGGCCCTGACAACCACCGTCCCTGTCTTCCGGTGGTGCGGTTGGTCACCAGAGTTACCACCAAGGATGGTCGCCTCATGAATCACTGAGGGGATAAAGGTTAATCTCCCAGGCTCTGTGCCACCTCCACCCCTCCGGGCGGAGACTGCGCTCAGCAACATGTTTCTCCACACTGAGTCACTGCTGGGCAGGGCCAGCTCCCCAGAAAACACCCAGGAAATGGCAAGTAACAATGGCCCTTTCATTTTCAGCATCAATAACTACTTAATTTAAATGATGATGTTGTTGTTGTTGTTAGGTGCCATGGAGTCAGTATCTGACTCATAGCGACCCTCATAGGGTTTTCAATGGCTGACTGTTTCGGGCTTGCCTTGGGCGTGGGTTGCCACGTCTTTCTCCCATTTTTGTGGTGCTGGGAATTGAACTCGGGACCTCAGAGACTGTAGTGCAGCGCTCTACCAACTGAGCTAAATCCCAGCATGCCAATTTAAATGATAGGATGTCGATATCACTTTCAACTGCATAGGATCCCACAGATATGTGCTGCATGTTTACTTGTTGTTGTTGTTAGGTGCCTTCAAGTGGGTATCTGACTTATAGCGACCCTCATAGGGTTTTCAATGGCTGACTGTTTTGGGATTGTCTTGGGAGTGGATTGCCAGATCCTTCTCCCATTCTTGCGGTGCTGGGAATTGAACTCGGGACCTCAGAGACTGCAGTGCAGCGCTCTACCCACTGAGCTAAATCCCAGCCCGCATGTTTACTACATCCCTATAAATCGCTAGACGTGGCCCAGAGAAGTTTCCTAATCAGACAGAAAAATGAGCCCCCAGGCATGGTGAGCTTTGTGCCCAACTACCGGCTTATAGCCTCGGTACCATCTTGACTTGCCCAGGCTCTGGCTGCAGCGAGGGCCCATCTAGGATGACTCTGAGAGCAGAGTTTGATCCCAAAGCAAAGGGGAGGATGATCCAGTGCTGAGTGATGATAAAAAAGAAGAGAAAACCCAAGTGTCCTCCTGTACCGAGGCTCTCTTCATCTTTTCTCTCCAATACGTGGTCCAGACTCAGGCCAGATTCCCTTCAGAGTGTGGCTCGCCAATCAGAAACACGCATGCAAATACCACCCCACACACTTTTCAGCATTTTTTCCCTCCCAAAGACCACCTGAATTCTGATTGTTCAGGCTTTGAAGGAGAACAGAAAACCCACAGTCAATTTTATGACTAGAGGGCTCCTCCCTTCCTTTCTGAAAGGGGCAGCAGAAACAGCAGCAGAGACAAGACAAGCGTGATTATTCTGGGGCTTAATAGCAGGCTTTAGTTGTTAATCAAAATGATGTTTGATTTTCCAAGCAAGCTTTTGATTGTCAAACTGTTATATATTAAAATTGCAGAAGATACATATTTTAATAGCGTGGGGATTAGCCGATGATGACAAGCAATCAAGAGGGAAATAAATAGAATGTGCATTACCAGTGCTTCATGCCACAAGACAAAAGACATCTTAGCATATAAATAAATCGTCTGGCTTTACATTTATCATCAATATTAAACAGACAGTATACACTTACTTCGAATCTGCTTCACAATAGGTTTCAAGAGATCCAGCCACACCTAGAGGGGGGAAAAAGAGCATACTGAGACATAAGTTCTCAATGAAACAGTGTTCAGGATTTTGAGACTTGATTTGAAGGTATTTAGAACCAGAAGTTTTTGAGTATTTGAGGTTGTCTGTTTCTTTTTTCCCTCTAGAATGTCATGTCTCACATTGTTTACCACTTTTATTGAATGGATCCTAATTTGCAAACACTATCCTTGGGCTTAAAAATTAAAATCTGTCTTCTTGTTGTGTTGTTAAGTGCTGTCGAGTTGGGTCTGACTCATAGTGACCCTATGTACAACTGAGGAAACACTCCTCCCCCACTGTGCCATGTGTGATACTACTGTCAGTGCATCTCTGCTATTCATAAGGTTTTCAATAGCTGATTGTTTTTTGGGAGTGGGCTGCCAGGGCCTTCTCCCAAGCTTGCAGCACCCAGTGTTCCCAGGCGGTCTCCCATCTAAGTACTAACCAGGCAGACCCTGCTTAGCTTCCGAGATCTGATGGAAGCGGATGCCACAGTGGGATGGCTGCAGGCAAAATCTGTCTTAGCTTGGTTAAACAGTTAACAGTGGCTGGTGGTGTTGCTAAGTGGCAGAACACTTGTTTACCAAACATAAAGCCTTAGGTTTGACTTCTAGAACTGCAAACACAAAATAAGCAAACAACTCCCCCCTGCCCCACCCCGGCAAAAAAAAAAAAGAAAAGAAAAGAAAAGAAAAAAACCCATAACAGTTAAGGAGAATTTTTCTACTCTTATTTGTACTTTTCCCATTTACATATTTAGAAAATATTAATGAATGATTGCCTGCAGCCGTAGCCCTGGGGAATCCGATCCCATCAGATCTCAGAAGCTAAGCAGGGTCGGGCCTGGTTAGTACCTGGATGGGAGACTGCCTGGGAACACCAGAAGCTGTAGGCTTAGGAGAAGGACCTGGCAACCCACTCCCAAAAATCAATCTGCCATTGAAAACCCTATGAACAGCAGAGAAGCACTGACAATAGTGTTTCCGCTGTTGTACAGAGGGTCGCTATGAGTCGGATACCGACTCTACGGCACCTAACAACAACAACAACAACAATGAATGATTGTATATCCGGCTACTTGTTGAATGAAATGTGCATGCTCCTTATTGAAATAAAATACATATATAGGTAAATATGTAGGGCTGGGGTTTAGCTCAGTTGGTAGAGTGCTTGCTCTGAGTGCTCTGAGGCCCTGGATTCATTCCCCAGCACCACAAAAACGAAAGAAAGGCTTGGCAGCCTCGTCCCGAAGTAATTCTGAAATAATCAGCCATCAAAAACCCTATGAACAGCAAAGAAGCACTGGCACAGTGCCAGGCATAGCAGTGTCCGGGAGTGTTTCATTCTATTGTACATAGGGTCTCTATGAGTTGGACCCAGCTCAGTGGCATCTAACAACAACAACAATGAATATATATACATAGAATAGCACATCTTCGAGGGGTATAGAAAGGGAATAAATATTTATAGACTATGCTGTCTGTACCACATACTACCTAAAGCTATGTACCTCTCAAAGCAAGCAGGAAGAATCCCTGTTACCCAGGAGAGAAACCTGAGACTTGCAAAGGCTACATAATTTGTCCCAGGTATGCCAGCTACAGAGTGGCAGAGCTAGGACCGAGTCAGGTTCACCCCACCTCCAAGTCTACACTCTTTTTCACACACACGCTCCCTGCACACAGTTTGGAAATTTTTCAAGTGAGGGAGAAACCAGCTGGCCCTAATTAATAAAGCATGAGTTAACTATGTTATCCCATTCCTTGTTTTATTTTTTTATCTCGTGTGTGTGTGTTTGTGCGTGCACACGCGTGCATGCATGCGTGTATGCACGTGCATGTGTGGTGCTGGGGATCGAACCCAGTGCCTTACACATGCTGGGCAAGCACTCTGCCACTGAGCTATGTCCCCAGTCCCTTGTTTTTATTCTGAGACAGGGTCTCACTAAGTTGTGCAGGCTGCCTCTGGTCTCGAACCTGTGATCCTCCCTCATCAGCCTCCCAAGTCTCTGGGATTACAGGTGTGAGCCACCAAGCCTGGCTCATGTATTCTTTTCTTTAAACTCACCATGAACTTCTGGTCATTTGGAAAAGGTTCTATGGAGGGTCACATTTGCATATAAAGTTTATGTGCTTACTACAAAGGGTTTATTAAGAAAAATAGGGTTTATGCCAGAGGGCTTATTAAAAAAATAGGAAAAAGAAACAGCTCTGTTGAAAACTATGCAGAGAAGTACAGGTAATTCCCAAAGAGAAAATGCCAAAGGCTAAGAAGAAAATGCTGACATTTGGGAATAATTTGCATTGGAAATGCAAATTAAAACAAAGGCATATCATTTCTACTCATTAAATATGCATCTAGCTATGCCTGCATATATACATCTGTGCTTGTATTTTATATTCTCCAAAGGTCACCAAGGCACAGAGAAGCAGGCACTGCTTTACTCTACTGATGGATATAGCCACTGGCACAACTTTCTGGAGATCTATCTATTAGGGGATAATGATCTAAACTCTAGAATATTTTCCTATACATTCTCTTCTGTCAAGTCATCCACTTTTGTACATTATGCATTTATACACGCAAAGATTTATACATAACAGATGCTAATTTTAACATTTTTATGATGTCAATTTTTACAGCAGTCTAAATAAATAAATAATGTATGTCCATATAACATTCCCCCCATGTGTCTGTCAGCTTGTTGTGCTGTGGGGGCTTGCGTGTTGCTGTGATGCCGAAAGCTATGCCATCCATGGTGGACAGGTTTCAACTGAGCTTCCAGACTAAGACGGCTTAGGGAGAACGACCCAGCAGCCCATTCCTGTAACAATTAGCCACTGAAAACCCTATGAAGGGCAGAGAAACACTGACAAATATACCGCTAGAAAATGAGTTGCCCAGGCTGGAAGGCATTCAAGAAACGACTGAGAAAGAGTTGCCTCCTCAAAGTAGAGTCGACCTTAATAGTGGGAATGTAGTAAAGTCCCTGGAACCTCCTTTTCCTACTCAACACGAGAAGAAACACAGTGGCTGCAACAACTGACTCAAACATAAAAAGATTGTGTGCATGGCACAGTGCTGGGTAGTGTTTCATTCTGTTATAGATAGGGTTGCTATGAATTGGACCTGACTTGCTGGTACCTAATAACAATATATACTACTAGGGTGGTTTAAGAATTATGCTGTTGAATATTTAAGAATGTGGGGAAATGATTGGGAGGGTGCATGTTGAGTGATTTCTTTTGCTTTTCTTCAGTATCCAAATTACCTTAAATGACCACTTGATTCTGATAATAAAAAAAGTAAAAACTTTAAATGTCTCCTTATTCAGTTTAACTTTCCCTATTACCTTTTCAAATAAGAATTTATACCCTCATTTTTATAGCAGACCCGGCACTTCTCTGTTCCCCAGCCCACACTGCCTTCCTGTAAGAAAAAATAATCATGCCATTAATCATCTCCAATGCCAGGGTCATGCTTCCGCTTCAGATTGGGAAAGAACAATCATTCAAAGCAGACATACTGATTTCTTCCCAAGAATCCTAAAAGATGGAAAGGGTATAAAAGAATCTCCATTTGATACTGAGGAGAAAACTGAGATTCTAGCCCTATTCTTCAGGTTCATTTATTCACTCAACAAACAATTCCTGCATCCCCCTACTAGGCTCCGGGAACGGAGCACTGAGAAAAACCACCAGGGACCCTGCTTCATGGCGCTTATAGTCTCTTACGGAAGACAGGAGTCAAAAACACCGTCTAACAAAAGAAGGACTAGAGATAAACGTAATGGAGGATAGTCCAAAGGCGCTGAGGACCCAGGGAAGGGACATCTGACCCAGTCATGGAGCTTTAAGTTCTCTCATGTGATGGTCACTTAGGTGCAGCAACAAAACGAGACTGAGCAGAGGCTCAGGAAGGCAAAGGCATCACCCCACGGTCCTGAGACGCAGGCTCAGCACGCCACGCAGGACCACACCAGAAGCACTGGGGCGGTGAGCAGGCACGAGGGGCAGGACCACCGGAGTGCCGAGACTGCACCTTCATCGGAACTTCTGGGGAAAGGCAGGGAGGGTGGGTGAACAGTTTGGGAGGAGCTAGGTGAATTATCCCAACAGGGTGGGCTAGCAGGGTGGTCCCTAGTTGCTTGGTACCTGGCCCTGGGAGGAGGCAGCGGAGGAATATTGCTTCCTAGGTGGCCAGGCCAGGTGGAAGAGGTCTGGCTCTGCACTGTGGGTGTGTGGACACATCGAAGGCACGCTCTCCCTGTGTCCTACGAATCGGCTAGCTCCACCAGGGACAGCCTGTGTTTAAGATGTGAAACATCCTAATATGTAGATAATTAAGCACACACGCGCATGCGCACACACATGAGCGTGGCGCAGGCGAGGACAGGCTTCCTTAAAAATGACCCCGTGCTGACAGCGAAGGGAAGAACAGAGAACGGATGAAGACGGGCAGTAAAAGCCCTTGTCTAGATGCCAAGGGGAAAAGCAGGGACAAGGTTTGATTGTCTGTCCCCCTCCCAAATTCCTGTTGAAATCTGATTGGTATTGTTATAGCATCAGGAGGTAGAATCTTTGAGAGGCATTTGGCCTGGGGGGGTGCTGTGCCCCCGTGAACAGATTAATAGCATCCTAGAAGCAGGCTCATTCTAAAGTAGTGGGGTCGGCCCCTTTTGCGAGTGGGCAGGCAACGTCTCAGGCTCTCCCTCCTCCACGTACAAGTGTGTCTCTATGTGCATGGACCCCATTTTCAGCACGTGACAGTGTAGCAAGAAGGCCCTCACCAGCCCTCTGAACCTTGACATTGGACTTCCAATATCAGAATTATGAGCTGACATATTTCTGTTCACTATAAACTACCCGGGCTGGGATTTAGCTCAGTTGGTAGAGTACTGCTCTGCAGTCTCTGAGGTCCCGAGTTCGATTCCCAGCACCACAAAGATGGGAGAAGGACATGGCAACCAACTCCTAAGGCAATCCCGAAACAATCAGCCATTGAAAACCCTAGGAGGGTCGCTATGAGTCAGACACGATTTGATGGCACCTAACAACAACAACAACAATAAATTACTCAGTCTCGGGCAATCTGTTACAGTAGTACAGAAGTAAAGCAATCACTGTGACTGCAGAGCAAGGTTGGTGGTTCAGGAAGGGGTCGGACCCCACCAAGGAAGGTCATATTAAGATGCTCTGTGCTTATCCTAAGAGTAATGGGAAGGAATTTATGCCTGGGGATGACACAATGAGACTTGCATTTAAAAAAAGATTAGGCTGGCAGCGTTAGAATACATCAGAGGGAGGCAGACTGGGTGCAAGCTGATCTACTGCAATTGCCCAGGCAAGACTGGATGGTATTTTGGCGCAGGAAGGCAGTGGAGCTGGGGAACGGTGGGTAGAGTCAAGATAGATTATTGTTTTCAGTACCGGGGGTTGCACCCAGGGCCTTACACATGCTTTGCAAGTGCTTTACCTCTGAGTGGCACCCCCAGCCCATTTTCTTCTTTTTATTTGAGACAAGGTCTCACTAAGCTACACAGGCTGCCTCTGGCCTCGAACTTGGGATTCTCTTGCCTTGGCCTCCCAAGTTGCTGGATTACAGGCTCCTAGTCAAGACTGATGTAAAGGTACAAATCGATGGGATTTACCGATGGGTTGACTATGACAGCTGAGGGAAGCCATAACGACCAGGATGACACTGAGGTGTCTGCCATGTGGATCTAGGCAAGGACAAGGAACATGATGGGGAGGACCAGGGCTGAGAGGTTCTAGCTGTGCTGATTTTCTGGGATGTTTCTGGATCGTCCAGGAAGGAACGACATGGAAATAGTACGAGGCATGTCTGGAGCTCAGAGGAGGAGCCTGGGCAGGAGACCCCATATTTAGGACCGGCCGCCACCTTGGCACCATGGGAATAAGATGACTGTGTGCAGCCGGGGAGTGGCAGGCACGAGCGCTGAGGAGCACCCGCACCATGTGCCTTAGGCCATTTGTGTTGCTGTAACACAGGACTACTGCCTGGGTGGCCAATCGACAACAAAAACTGATTTCAACAATTCTAGAGGCTGGGAAGGGCTGGAATTTAGCTCAATTGGTAGAGCGCCACTCTGCAGTCTCTGAGGTCCCGGGTTCAATTCCCAACACTGCAAAAATGGGAGAAGGACATGGCAATCCACTCCCAAGGTAATCCCAAAACAGTCAGCCATTGAGAACACCATGAGGGTCGTTATGAGTTGGACACAACTCGATGGCACCTAACAACAACAACAACAAGAGGCTGGGAATGGGAGAAGGACATGGGAATCCACTCCCTAGGCAATCCCAAAACAGTCAGCCATTGGAAACCCTATGAGGGTCGCAATGAATCGGACATGACTCGATGGCACCTAACGGCAGCAGCAGAGGCTGGGAAATTCAAGGTCAACGTGCTGGCAATTCATTGTCTGGTGAGGGCTATTTCCTGGTTTGTACACAGTGCTTTCTCGCTGTGTCCTGGTACAGGGAAGGGGTTACAAGCACCCAATCACCCCCCAATACCATCACCTTGGGGCTTGGATTTCCCCATTAAACTCTGCACACACACACACACACACACACACACACACACACACACACACACATTCAGACCACAGGTGCAGACCACATCCAACCATAGAACAGCCAGGTGGCAAAAGAAAAGGACAGGAAGAAAATCAGAGATGGGTGTTGTGGAAGCCACGGGAAGACAGCGTTTCTGGAGGGAAGCGCAGGATTGCTGCGGGAAGGGGAAGGGGAAGGGGAGGCGAAGCAGCAGAGCCGCCAGCTCAGCAGCGGGGCAGAGGCCAGCAGGCAAGAAAGAGGGGGCTCAGCTTCACGGAGAAGCTTGGCTGGAAGGCGAGGTGGCAGAGAGGAAGGAGAGGCGGGGACGGCATGGTTCATTCGCTTGTTTTTAATCAGAAGGACCTAAGTGCATTTAAGAGAAGGAAGAATTGAACATATGAGTCAGGGGGCGCAAAAGATCTGAGATGAGCCTGAAGCCCAGGGCGCAGGCTTGGGACAGAGAGAACCGCTCTTCTGTTGAGAGGGAGGACAGGCTAAGGGCTGACATGAGGATGCTTCGGCATCCAGGAGAGAAGGTGGCTCCTCGGTGCTCCCCTCTCATTCCCAGTAAAGTCAGGTGGCTGGGGGCTGCGTGGCAAAGGTTTGAAATGGTTGCGCGGTGCGGGAGGGTGAGTTAACCTGAGCCTTCTCAGGGGCATCTCGTGCTGCTGGGAGCCCACCCCAAGCCCGCGATCCTCTGCTCTTCCGGCCTCTGTGGCTGCTTCTGGGGACTGGTCCCCCCCATTCCTTCCTGCCACCAGTGCTGCCATGAAACCCACCTAAGCTTCTGCAAAGTGCCCAGGACAGATGTACCAGGCACTAGCAATGTGGCTGCCAATTTTATGAATTGTTTCTAAACATCCCTCCTCTGTGTCTGGCATTTCTGCAGAAAGCACCAGTGGGAGCCAACTGAGCACGTGGGCTTTCTACTGTGCGGCTCTGGGAACACGGGATCAGCCTGAGTTAGTCAGCCTGCATGGCAGGGCTCGGTGGAGGTAACACCGCGAGGCATCGATCATCCATGGCTGAGCCAACCTGGAGGAGAGAAATGAGAACCGCGAGAAATTAGCCAAGGCCTGGCCAGAGCCGGAGAGAAGGGCTTCAGACGCGTGACCTGTGGGACCTCGCCAAGTCCCGGCCAGCCTGATATGTACAGAGCTGGGGTGGAAGGGTTTAAGGCATGTGACCTGTGGGGACCTCACCAGGTCCTGGCCAGCCTCATGTGCACAAAGCCAGAGTGGAAGGGCTTCAGATGTGTGACCTGTGGCAACCTTGCCAGGTCCCAGCCAGCCTGATGTGCCCAGAGCCAGATTGGAAGGGCTGCCCATGTAGGACCTGAGCCACAATGAATGGATGAGCCAGGAGCGGCAAGAAGAAAAGAGGACGCCATTTGGCTGGAAGTGAAACAAAATGAGCTCCACTAGGTCACCACACAGGTTCCATCAGGCCAGGCAGAGCCAAAACCTGCTCCAGCGGAACGAAAAGGCAACAAACCCCCATACTTCTGCCTTCCCTGCCACTGGATCTCCAGAGGGTCACATGTGGAACTTTCTCACTAACCCCTACCTCCCCCACCCCCACGCAGGTCCTCACTGAAATCCGCGCTGTTTCCTGAGCACAGTGACGTGTTCACAGCGCTGCCTGGACGGGAATGGGGCTCCATTGAGGGGATGGCTAGTAATCGCACGCCCAGTCCGCAGGAGGCGAGGATGAGTTGCTGAACTGAGCCCCTTCCATGGCTGAGATTTGAAGCCCCATTGCTTCAGTTTGCACAAGCGGCTGTCACAAAGTGCCGCAGACTGGGAGCTCAACCAACAGAAACTTACTTCATTACAATTCTGGGGGCTCAAGGCATCAGCAGGCTGGGTTTCCCCTCGAGTGTCTCTCGCCCTGGCTTGCGGGTGGCTGCCATCCTGCTATGTCCTAACCAGCCTGTCCTTTGCATGTGCGCATCCCAGGTGTCTGTGTCCAGATCATCTCTTCTTAGAAGGACACAGCTCAGATTGGATTAGAGTTGACCCACACAAAAGCCTCAATCTCATGTAACTGCCTTTTTTAAAACCTTAGTTCCAAACATACTCACATGCTAAGGAGCTAGGGGTTGAGGCTTCAATGTGTGAATTTTGAGGTATACCCAATTCAACCCATAGCACCCACCTTCTGTAATTAGTTGCAACACAGCTTTCTATTGCACCTTTCCCAGAGTGATTATCAACCTACTGGACTGAAAGATACCTTGTTGTTGTTGTTAGGTGCTCTCGAGTTGGTATCCGACTTATAGCGACCCTGCATACAACAGGCAAAACACTATTGTCAGTGTTTCTCTGCTGTTTATAGGGTTTTCAATGGCAGATTGATTTTTGGGAGTGGGTTGCTGAGTCCATCTCCCAAGCCTATAGCATCTGGTGTTCCCTGGTGGTCTCCCCTCCAAGGACTAACCAGGCCTGACCCTGCTTAGCTTCCGAGATCTGATGGGATTGGAGGCCACAGGGCTATGGCTGCAGGTGAAAGATACCTAGGAGATTAGTAGAGCACACTTCTGGCTATGTCTGTGAGGATGCTTTCAAAGATGGCTGGCATGTGGGACAACAATTGAGTTGGGGTGACCCGCCCTGAATGTGGGTGGCACCAGTCAATATCCTGGGGGCCCAGATGGAATAAAAACAGAAGGAGAAAGTTCTTCAGCGTGTGCGTGCAGGCAGGCAGGCAGGGACATGTGCACTTATGAGTGCTCTTTTCTCTTTCCCCGTCCCAGCTCCCATCGCCATGTTGCCATGACGCCAGGTCTCACTGCGGGTCCACAGCAATGGAGCACACTTTCCGCAAAAACCTCTGAGATGGAAGCAAACTAGATCCTTTAAGTTCCCTCAGCGGTTCTGTCACAGTGGCAAGAAACTAACACACCCAGCTTGCTACATTTCAGCCAGCCCCTCCCTGCCCTCCGATCCTTCTTTGCCTGGGGTCCCTTGCTAACCTAACTTTTCCCTTTGGAAAGTGTGTTCTGCACCGAGTACTTTGAGAAATGCTTTCATGCCAATGTACCAAAGGAAAGACAGATGAATCACCCTCCCTAAAGCTGTTCTCTTCTCCCTCTAAATATCCTTTCCCCCCTACTATTTTGGTGGGTGACATTTTAGGTGGATTTTGCAGGTAATGGAAACATCTGAGGTGCCTTGGAAAGGATCTTACTAAAGGGGAGTCAGTTACATAATATCATACAGGGCAGGGAAGGGACTAATATTTCTGGAACACCTACTGTGTGCCAGACACTGAATAGATGCTTTATGCCTACTCATTTAATATTCACAACAATGTGGTCACTTTGCACAGTAAGCAAACCAAGCTCAGGGAGTTTATTTTAGTTCATTAAATCACACAGCTAGAATCTGACATCAAGTCCAGCTGACTCCAAACCTGTGCCTTTTCTGCAACATAATATGCTTCCCTCTAAAACTAAGGACCTAACAGAAGCTCAGCTCTCTTCCTATGTAGTGTTCTTCTTGTTTTAAAATAAATACTTTTCTTATTTTAAAAAGCTGGGTTTTTATTCTTATTTATAACTCGTTTTAAAATCAAATTTAATACAATCAAAAATTCCATCCCAACTATAATATAGATATAGGAACCACATAAAATATTTATTACAGAAAACCATCCAAGATCTCAAGTTCACTTCTACAAATGTGTCCTTCTTCAGGCGGAGCCCTAGAAGAGATGACTTCCCTTTGAATTTTTGTTTGTAACAATTTGTTTGAATATGATTTTTATATCAGTTGATTTTATTCAACTGACATTTGGTTATATCTAAATGATATGTTGCCTGCAGCTGTAGCCCTGTGGTGTCTGATCCCATCAGATCTCGGAAACTAAACAGGGTCAGGCCTGGTTAGTACCTGGATGGGAGACTGCCTGGGAACACCAGAAGCTGTAGGCTTGGGAGAAGGACCTGGCAACCCCCTCCCAAAAATCAATCTGCCATTGAAAACCCTATGAACAGCAGAGAAGCACTGACAATAGTGTTTCTCCTGTTGTACAGAGGGTCGCTATGAGTCAGATACCGACTTGAAAGCACCTAACAACGACAACAAATGATACGTTAAGTATGGTTTTCTTTTCAAAAATCTATTACATTATAGAGACTTTTACTTCTAGTCAAAGTACTGTAACAGGGACTGGTGAGGGGGCAGCAGCAAGGCCAGGAGATTCCGAGGAGAGAGCACCAGAAAGCAGAGAACTCCCAGAAACAGCAGTTAAGAGAGCTGTGTAGGGCTGCCCTTGAGTGTGAGGAAAAGTCTTCAGGGACGGGAAAAGCTCACATGAAAGTATTAGAGGTAACAGTGCCTGGTGTTCACAAAGAGCCAGGAATACTCTCTATTTCCACCACCTGTTCCCATAGCCAGAGAGGAAACCCTTATGAATCATGGAACTTGGTAAAGTACTGAAGACAAATGCTCCAGCAGGCAGGAATAAATAGCCTCAGACCATATTCCAGTATCCTACCTAATATATTTTAAAAGCCAAATCTATAAGGTCCATTATTATTAGGTGCTGTTGAGTTGGGTCTGAGTCACAGTGACCCTATGTACAACATATGAAACATTAGCAACGTTGTGCCATGCCCGGTGCTATTATCAGTGCTTCTCTGCTATTCATGAGGTTTTCAAAGGTTGATTTTTTTTGGGGGGGTGGGGTGGAGAGTGGGCTGCCAGGTCCTTCTCCCAAGCCTACAGCACCTGGTATTCCCAGGCGGTCTTCCATCCAAGGACTAATGAGGCCTGACCCTGCTTAGCTTCTGAGATCTGATAGGATTGGATGTCATAGTGGTATGGGTGCATGCATAAGGACCATAGAGTTTACAAACAATGGCATCCCAGAACAAACGCAATAAAATTCTTAGGAATACAAAAGTATACAGCATCCAACAAGTTCATAATACCTAGCATCCAATAAAAACATCATCAGGTACAAAAAGCAGAAAAATATAGTTCATAATGAGACCAAAACCGTCAATCAAAACTGACCTAGAACTCACACAAGTGATGGAAACAGCAGAGAAGGACATGAAAATAATTACTGTACCTTGTTGTTGTTGTTGTTAGGTGCCGTCGAGTCAGTATGCGACTCATAGCGACCCTCATAGGGTTTTCAATGGCTGACTGTTTTGAGATTGGCCAGGGAGTGGATTGCCAGGTCCTTCTCCCATGTTTGCGGTGCTGGGAATGGAACTCAGGACCTCAGAGACTGCAGCGCAGCGCTCTACCAACTGAGCTAAATCCCAGCCCAATTACTGTACCTGGATACTTAAAGTATCCAGGTACTGTACCTGGATACTTAAAAAGCTAAGATGTGGAAGATATAAACAGATCAAAGCTAAACTTCTAGAGTGGAAACTATATTGTGTGAGTTAAAAAATACACTGGATGAGATAAACAATAGATCAGACATGTGATGAAAATGAACTTGAAGTTGTAGCAATAGAAACAATCCAAAATGATATGTTGACCATGAGAGAACTATAAAACAACTCACCAGTAACAGAAGCACCAGTCCACATACGTGGAAGTCCCCAAAGGAAAAGAGATGCACAGAAAGAGAAAAGGATGGAAAAAGTATACAAGAAATAATGGCTAAAATTTTTCCAAATTTGATTAAGACCATAAATCCACAGACCCAAGAACCTCAGCAAACCTCAAGCAGAGGAAACATGAAGAACATTGAACAGAGGCATATTTAAATTGCTTAAAAACAGCAATAAAGAGAAAAATCATCAAGTCAGCCAGAGAGTAAGACATTTTATGTACAAAGGAACAAAAAGATGACAGCAGATTTCTTGCCACAATCAATGCAAGTGAGAATGCAGTGAAACAAGCTTTTTAATGTACTGAAAGGTAGAAAACAAACATAGAAAACCTCATTCTAGGATTCGACACCCACACACCAAAACTGTCTTTCAAAAAGTAGAGCAAAAGGAAGGCTGAGAATTAAGCATCATCCGATGCACAGAACAAGGAATGCTAGTCTTTCAAACAGAAAGAAAATATTGCCAGATGGAAATCTGTGCTTACACAAAGGAATAAGGAACAGCAGGACGTAACTACATAGATAAGTACATATGAGGTTTTAAAGATTACTTTTATAACTTAAATCTCTATAAAGATGAGGTGGTGCATGCCTATAATTGCAGTACTTAGAGATGGAGGCAGAAGGATTATGAGTTTGAGGCCAGGCTGGTCTACATAGTGAGCTCCAGGCCCACCTGAGCTACAAGGGAGACCTGGTCTCAAAAAAAAGCAAGGCAAGGCAAAGCAAAACTAGCAAACATTAGAACAGGGGAAGTACAAGTACAGTATTGTAAGATTTCTGTTTGTTTCATCCTAGAGACTGAGCCTACTGCCTTGGGTATGCTAGGCAAGTGCACTATAACTGAGCTACACGCCTAGCCCCTTCTTAAATTTTTATTTTGAGACAAGGTCTCATTAAGTTATGCAGACTGCCTCAAACTTGTGATTCTCCTGTCTCGGCCTCCTGAGTAACTGGAATTACAGTGTGTACCATAATACTGAACCCTGTGGTAAGTTTTCATACAATGTGTAAAATGGTAGGCACACTATGATAAGTTATATTCTATAAACTGTAAAGCAACCACTAAAATGACAGAGTTACAGCTAATGAGATAATAGATGAGATGAAATCATAAAAATTTTTAGTTAATCTAAAGGAAGGCAGAAAAATGGAACAAAGAATGGATAGACAAAAAGAAAACAAACAGCAATGTGATCAATTTAAACCAAATTGATGTTCACATTAAACATAAATGGTATAAATACCACCCAATTAAAAAGCAGGGATCGTTAGATTGGGTAAAAAAGCAAGAATCAACACTATGTCATCTATTAAAAAACACTGCAAATACAAATAGTTTAAATGCAAGGGGGTGGGAAAAGGCATATCATATTCATAATAATAATAATAATAATAATAATAATAGTAATAAAGTGGTTATATTAGTGTTAGACAAGATAATGTCAGAAAAAAGAACACCATTAGTGATAAAAAAAAGGTTAATGATAAAGGTGTCAATTAGTCAAGAAGACATAACAATCCTGAATATGTATATACTTAACATAATTTCAACTATATGATGGAAAAGCTGATTGCACTGCAAGGAGAAATAAATAAGTCTATGATTATAGTTGGAGATTTTAATATCCCTCTCTAACTGATAGAACTTGTTGTTGTTAGGTGCCATCAAGTCAGTGTCTGACTCATAGTGACCCTACAAACAATAGGCAAAACACTATTATCAATGCTTCTCTGCTATTCATATCGTTTTCAGTGCTGATTATTTTTTTGGGAGTGGGTTGCTGGGTACTTCTCCCAAGCCAAAGCACCTAGTGTTCCCAGGAAGTCTCCTATCCAAGTACAAACAAGGCCCAACCCCGCTTAGCTTCTGGAATCTGATGGGATTGGATACCACAGTGGTATGGCTGCAGGCACTGATAGAGCTAGTAGGCGGAAACTCCATATGAATATAGATTTGAACAACTCTGTCAACCAATGTTATCTAGTTGAACTACTGAATACTCTATCCAACACAATATAGAGCCATGTATCACTTAGCAAAGGAATATGTCCTGAAAACTGCATTGGTAGGCAAACACCATAAAGTGTACTAACAAAAACCTTGCTCCTATAGGTCAGTCGGCCTGTTGTCATAGCCCTGTGGCATCTGATCACGTCAGATCTCAGAAGCTAAGCATGGTCGGCCCTGGTTAGTACTTGGATGGGAGTCCACCTGGGAGCACCAGGTGCTGTAGGCTTGGGACACAGACACGGCAACCCACTCCCAAAAATACATCTGCCATTGAAAACCCGATGAACAGCAGAGAAGCGCTGACAAAGTGTTTCGCCTGTTGTACGTAGGGTCGCTATGAGTCAGACACCAACTTGATGGCACCTAACAACAATAACAACAACATAGGTCAGTCAGTTGATGTGGTCTCCGTATGCAGTACGAGGCTGTTCTAGGAGTAACATGGCACAAACTGTTTACTATTTTACAGTAAACCTTCCCTCCCTATAAGCAGAAGGAGTTTATGTAAATATATAAACCAGTAACATAATTGTTTATTATCATTTTTAAGTACAATATGCTGAGCATAATTGGATATACTATACTTTTATAAAACTGGCAGTGCAGTGGTTGGTTTATACCAGCACCAACATGAACAGGTGAGAAATGCATTGTATTTCTACTTTATGATGACTGCAACATCACTGGCCTGGGGTTTAGCTCAGTTAGTAGAGCGCTGCTCTGCAGGCTCTGAGGCCTTGGGTTCAATCCCCACCACTGCAAAAATGGGAGAAGGATGTGGCAACCCACCCAGAAACAGTCCCAAAGACAACCAGGCATTGAAAATGCTATGAGGGTCACTATGAGCTGGACTTGAATTGAAGGCCTCTAACAACAACATCACTAGGCAATTGGAATTTTTAAGTTCCATTATAATTTTGGGGGATTACAGTTGTGTATGCAGCCCATCACTAACTGGAAGGTTAAGCAACGCATGTTTACATTCTTTTCTTGTGCACATAAACAGCTTACCAAAACAGGTCATATTCTGGGTCATAAAACAAATGCCTAGGCTGCGGTAGAGCTCAGTTGGTAGAGTGCTTGATCTGTGCCTTCTGAGGCCGTGAGTTCAATCCCCAGCAACACAAAAATGGGAGAAGGACCTGGCAATCCAGTCCCGATACAATCAGCCACTAAAAACCCTATGAATACCACCCGGGTGCGGTGGCACAGGCCTGTAATCTCAGTGACCCAGGAGGCAGAGGCAGGAGGATCACAATGTCGAGGTCAGAGTCAGTCTGTGTAATTTAGTGAGACTCTGTCTCAAAAAGTAAAAAGATGGGTCGGGCACGGAGGCGCATGCCTATAATCCCAGCGGCTTGGGAGGCAGAGGTGGGAGGATCGCAAGTTCGAGACCAGAGGCAGTCTGTGTAATTTAGCGAGACCCTGTCTCAAAAAGTAAAAAAAATGGGCTAGGGGCGCAGCTCAATGGTCCAGCACTTGTAAAGCATGCAGGTGCGAGGCCCTGGGTTCAACCCTCAGTACCACACAAAACAAACAAATAAACCAGAAAACCCTATGAATAGCAGAGAAGTGCTAACATAGTGCTGGGCATGGCACAGTGTTAGGAGTTTCGTTCTGTTGCACACAGGGTCATTATGAGTCCGACCTGACTCAAGGGCACCTAACAACAACAAGAAGACAAATTCCAGCAAATCACTTAAAAAGCTTCACATCATATTAACTACGTTCCCTGACCACTGTGAAAGTAAGTTAAAAAAAAAAAAAAAAGATTTGTGGAAAATCCACATGTATTTAGAAACAAAACATACTTCTAGACAAGAAGAAATCAAAGGGAAATTTGAAAGTATTCAAAACTGAATGAAAATGAAATCACAACAAATCAAAATCCGTGGAACACCATGAAAAGCCTATTAATTTTAAAATAATCTATTAGTGTAGAATTTAGGTACATTATAACACCCAAGGGCTGGGATTTAGCTCAGTTGGTAGAGTGCTGCACTGCAGTCTCTGAGGTCCTGAGTTCAATTCCCAGCACCGCAAAAATGGGAGAAGGACATGGCAACCCACTCCCAAGGCAATCCCAAAACAGTCAGCCATTGACTAAAACCCTATGAGGGTCGCTATGAGTTGGATACCGACTCGATGGCACCGAACAACAACAACATAATACCTAAAGCGAAGTTCTCAAAGTTCTCAAAGTCAAGTATGCTCAAAACCACTTTAAGGGCCTGTTAGGCCATACCCCATTGGGTCCTGGCCCAGAGCTCCTGCCACAGGTGGGGCCTGAGAAGATGCACTCCCAGCCAGTTCCCAGGTGATACTGATGCTGCTTGCTGGTATGGGACCAGGCTTTAAGAACCACTGCCTTTGCATGAGTAGTTCCAGATCTCTGGTTTGGTGTGACATGAGGGGCTATACACAAAGACATTTTTTTAAAAGCCATGTTGTTTTATAACCTACTTTTATCCCCCCAATGACTTCTATCTTTCCATTTTGTATACTTTCCCCCCATCAAATACTCAGGCCATCTTCAAGTTCCTTATATTGAGTAAAGGAAGATCTCATTGATGGTTTGTTAAAACTAGTGTCCAATCTAAGACCATGCTGGTTATGTGCACTGTTGTTGTTGTTAGGTGCCGTCGAGTCATGTCCAACTCATAGCGACCCTCACAGGGTTTTCAATGGCTGACTGTTTCGGGATTGCCTTGGGAGTGGGTTGCCATGTCCTTCTCCCATTTTTGCGGTGCTGGGAATAGAACTCAGGACCTCAGAGATTGCAGAGCGGTGCTCTACCAACTGAGCTAAATCCCAGCACGATTATGTGCATTAAGTTTCTCTTAATCTAGCCCAGTACCCATAGCTACCCTCCCTCTTAACAACACTGACATGTTAAAGGAATTTGTGGATAAACCTCAGCTAAAATAGTAGGATATGATTATAGTAGGAAGCTTTAAATAAAAGAGAAATTAAAGATACATTTGTAACCAAAGCATAAAATCAAATGTGGCATGAGCTATCCCTATGGATTTATATATCAAATTCATTAAGTGGGATTTGATATTCCAGATATATGCAAAGGGAAGCTTTGGCAGGAAATTAAGACTTCATATTACAAAACTGTGCCTGGGACCTCAGGGAGATGTTACCTGGAGGGAAGTGTTAACCCTAGGGTCTCTACTTTTTAAGAAGGACTCGTTCATATGCCTGAGGCACAGCACTGGTAGAAAGTAAAATAGCAACTACTCCATTTCACCTATTTTAAAATCATTTAACTTCCACTTCAAAAAGGCCTGCAGCTGTAGCACTGTGGCCTCCAATCCCATCAGCTCTCGGAAGCTAAGCAGGGTCGGGCCTGGTTAGTACTTGGATGGGAGACCACCTGGGAACACCAGGTGCTGTAGGCTTGGGAGAAGGACCCAGCGACCCACTCCCAAAAAACAATCAGCCACTGAAAACCCTATGAACAGCACAGAAGCACTGACAACAGTGTTTCGTCTGTTGCACATAGGGTTGCTGTGAGTTGGACACTGACTGGATGGCACCTAAAAACAACAACAACCAAGTTTACTTTTAGGTTTCCTATGGCAAAAAGCATTATGTCCAGACACTGATATTTTCACATGGATTTCCCAAGGGTGCTTCTCAGGATTCTGGTCCCTGCTGATTCTGCTGCAGCCAGGTGCAGGATCTGGAATTTTCTGACTCTTCCTTCTGATTTAGTGATTACCCCAGAGCTTGGACACCATGTTCCTTTCTGCTGCCTTGGTACCCTAACAACTACAACAAATCTTCAAAAAGAATACATCAGGGATGTATGTTTTCACTGTACCGTTTCAATCTCTATGCTGGGCAAATAATCTAAGAAGCTGTACTTCATGAAAAAGAACGTGGCAACAAAATTGGAGGAAGATTCATTAACCACCTGTGCTGTGCAGATGATACAACTCTGCTGAAACTGAAGAAGATCTGAAGCATTTACAGATAAAGATCGAAGGACACAGCCTTCAGTATATTGTTGTTGTCAGGTGCCGTTGGGTCGGTATCCAACTCATAGCGACCCTCATAGGGTTTTCAATGGCTGACTGTTTCGGGATTGCCTTGGGAGTGGATTGCCAGGTCCTTCTCCCGGCCTTCAGTATGGATTGCACAAAAATTCTTACAACTGGGTCAGTAAGCAAATTTATGGTAAATGGAGAAAAGATTGAGGTTGTCCAAGATTCTGCTTTACTTGGTTCTACAATCAACACCCATGGAAGCAGCAGTCGAGAAATTAAAAGATGAATTGTGCTGGGAAACACTGGTGTAAAAGACTGTTAAAGTGTTGAAAAGTAAAGACGTCACATTGAAGACAAAGGTGTGTCTGACTTATGCCATGGTATTTTCAGTTGCATCATATTCTTGTGAGAGCTGGACAGTGAATAAGGGAGACAGGACAAGAATTCACGCTTTTGAATTATGTTGCTAGAGATGAATATTGCATATACCACGGACTACCCAAAAAACCATCAGATCCATCCTTGAAGAAATGCAACCAGAGCGTTCCTTGGAAGTAAGGATGGCTAGACTGTGTCTGACATATTTTAGACATGTCGTCAGAAGGGATCAATCCCTGGAGAAGGACATCATGGTTGAGAGAGTGGCGGGTCAATGACAAAAAGGAAGACCCTCCACTAGAGAGATTGATGCAGTGGCTGCAACAATAGGCTTAAGCATATAAATGATTGTGTGCTTGCCACAGTGTCAGGGAGCGTTTTGTTCTGTTGTATGTAGGGTCGCTATGAGTTGGACATCACCTAACGACGACGACGACGACGACGACGACGATGACAAAATACCTACCAGGAAAGAGTAGCTAGGATAAAATGGAGATTGGCAACTAAGGCCAAACCCAGCATATTACCAGTTTTGATATAGCTTAGGAGCAAAGGTTGGCTCTTAAATTTTTAGTTAGTGGGAAAAAAAAGTCAAAAGAATCTTATTTCATGGCATGTGAAAACTCCATGAAATCCAAACATTCACGGCCAGGAATGAAGCGTTTTGGAACACAGCCCCCCCATTCCTTTACATATCGTCCAAGCCTGCTTTTATCCTGCAGCATAGGCAGTGGTATAACCAGGCCTCTTCGTTTTACTAGACATCGGTCAGGTTCTGCCGAGCCCTCTTCACTAGGTCTCAACTTCAGCCGTCTGGGTCCAGTTTTAGAAAGAACCCTGCTAACTGTTTAGACAGAATCCCCTGGTTTGTTTCCTGAGGTCATCCCCACAACAACCTAATGGCTTTCTGGCCTTTTATTGGTCTATACACTCTCTGAACCAATTAGCTGGCATAGTAAGTACAGGTTCTTGATGCTTAGGATCAATAGCCTTCTGCCACAATCTATTTTTTAAAAAGCTGATTAAAAGACTATTGTGTTCCCCACAGTGATCCTTCAGGGATTGGCATCCAGACTCAAGGACAATCGAAGCCCATGCTCGGTGTAAACACAGCAATCACCTCTATTAATTGAGAAGCTATGGCACAAGTCTAGTTAAGGGTAGCGCCCAATTGATTATTTAATAATTACCAGTTGCTTCTTTACAACCTTGAGAAATACATCTGAGACTATGGAAAGCACTTGTTTCTCATGGTAGGAAACCTCTGTAGGCTGGAAGTGTGGCTCGGCGGGAGAGCACTTGCCTAGCATTTGTGAGGCCTTGGGTTCGAGCCCCAGAATAGAAGGAAGGGCAGAAAACGCTCTGACTTGGGTATGTGCAATAGTAGAAATGATGAAAAGAGAGACAGAGGCTGAGCAGGAATTCAAGTGGCCTGAACCCAACCACTTACCACGGAGGGTCAAAGATCCACAACCTGGCCTGCCAGGGGGTGTGGGGGATAACTAGTTTCCCATGTATCATTGACAGAGGAATGGGCAAAGGCTGCTAAGGCAGCCCCACGCCAGGCAGGAGCATGAGCAGCCTCCTAAATGGAGCCTGGCAATGGTAACGGTCGTGCCTTTGTCAACATGACAATGTGTTTTAAGTCCAAGCTTCCTCATCAAAAACGAGAAGAGGCCTCTGTAGAAACTAATGACATTCTAAGTGTAACTCTAATACGGTACCTGGCACAGTTATTACTCTCTAGAAAACCCTATGAGGGTCGCTATGAGTCGGACACCGACTCGATGGCACCTAACAACAACAACAGAACAGGTACTGGCAACTACAGATTCATGTTTTATAAATAAAGTTTTATTAGAACAAATCCATGCTCATTGCTTTACGTATTGTCTATGCTGCTTTTACTTCACAGTGGTGTCAGGCGTCACAGTGAGAGCATGCACAAGTTCCCTGTGGCATTGCTCAGAAAAGCCCAGAGGCAGAAGCAACCCAAGGCTCTGTCCCAGGACAAATGAGTGCAGAAGATGTGGTGTGTACACGCCATGGAAATATTATTCAGCATTCAAAAGGAGGCAAATCCTGCCACACGGATGAACCTTGGGGTGAGTGAAATAAGCCACTTAAACACATAACAATTGCATGACTCCAGTTATATGAGACATCTGAAGTTCTAACGTGGTCAAATTCTCAGAAGGAGAATGTAAATGGTGGGTGCCAGGGGCTGGGGGAGGGGAAGTGGGGAGCTGTTCAATGGGGGCAGAGTTTTGCTTTGCCAGATGCTTAGATGAGTAAGTTCTGGAGACATGCTATACAGCAATGTGCACAGAGCTGACACTGCTGAATTGGGTAGTTAAAATCGGCAAAGGTGGTAAATCTCATGTTATCTGTTTTTGAACCCAATAAAATAATAATGATAAACATGAAAATGGTGACAGGAATGGTCTCCATAGCTAATGCTTTTGTTGTTGTTAGATGCCATCGAGTTGTGTCTCACTCACAGTGACTCTACGTACAACAGAACAAAACACTCCCCGATTCTGTGCCAGGTGCATAATCATTTTTATGTTTACGCCCATTGTTGCAGACACTGTGTCAATCCATCTAGTTGAGGGTCTTGCTTTTTTTTTGCTGAGCCACCACTCTCCAAACATGATGTCCTTCTCCAGGGATTGATCCCTCCTGACAATGTGTCCAAAATATGTCAGACGCAGCCTAGACATCCTTGCTTCCAAGGAGCACTCTGGTTGCACTTCTAGGACAGATCTGTTGGTTCTTTTGGCAGTCCATGGTATATTCAATATTTGTCTCTAGCACCATAATTCAAAAGCATCAATTCTTGTCCTGTCTCCCTTGTTCAGTGTCCAGCTTTCATAACCATATCATGCTTTTGGAACCCTTTTATACAGCCTGAGCAACATGCAGATAGACATGATCACATTTTATCCTTTCTATGGCCCTGTGAAGTGGGTGCTGTTTTCCCCACTTTACCTGTGAGCTAAGTGAGGCTTGGGGGGATGAAGCAAGGTGCCCCAGCCACCCTGCTGCCTAGAGCGCAAGCAGTGAGGTGAGAGCCAGAGGGTTCAACTGCCTCTATATTGCACCACCCAGCTAAAGGGCAGCGAGGCCCCAGAATAGAGAGGAGAAGCAAATCTTACATCTCCAGTCCATTTATCTGGGGGCAGAGGGAAAATTCAACTGGTGTTTATGACTCCCACAGGCCAGCCACGCTTCCTCAGGCCAGCCAGTGAAGGCTGGTTCTCAGCACCTCCCAACAGATTCCACCAGCCAGCCTCAGCACGCTTAGGCCATCAGGTCAGCTGCCATATGCTTTCAAGTTCACTGCATTAGGGAGTCAACTTACATTGAAACTGTAGCTCCATCTATATACACGGCACATCTATAACTATAAAACTCACTGAGTTTTCACAGATGGTTTGGATCCAAAGAACCAGCAGCCAGGCCAAGGAACTGAAGACACGCAGTCACTTATATTGTCCCCTCTAACATCACACATCAGTTTTGTCCAAACAACTTGTTTTTATCACTACATGCAATTAGCTGAGAGTCTGCTACTGACCGAGAGAAAAATACAGTCATGGTCAGGATAGGATGGTGTCTGAGAACACACACTTGTTCAACAGAACTTGAATCCTGCCTCCACCATTTCTTACCCGTGTGCCTTTGTGAAAATGACAATGTGTTTTAAGTCCAAGCTTCCTCACCAAAAACAGGAGAGAATAGGCCTCTGTTGGAGCTACAGAGTCTAAATATAAGTTTACACTAAGTTTACAGAGTGTAAACTCTAAGTGTAAATCTAATATGGTACCTGGCACAGTTATTACTCTCCAGAACAGGTATTGGCAACTACAGCTTCATGTTTTATAAATAAAGTTTTATTAGAACAAATCCATGCTCATTGCTGTATGTATTGTCTATGCTGCTTTTACTTTACAGCAGCCAACTTAAATAGTTTCAGCAGAGACTTCGTGACCAGCAGAGTCTAGATAGAGTATCTGGCTGTTTCAAAAAATGTTTATCCCTGCTCAAGAGTATAAGCCCCATGAGAAGAGGAAATGGGTCTTGTTTGCTGTTGTATCTGTGGGGATTAGAACACTGTGGCACATGGCAAGTGCTCATATGATGGTTTATGCATTTTGTCGTATTTGGATTATTTTCGGGGGACTGTGGGGTATGTTGGGGAGTGAACCCAGGGCCTGCATGTAGTCTATCACTGAGCTATACCGTCCAGGCCTGCGTTTCTGTCTGTGTTACATGTGGCAAATAAGCGCCTGTTTCTTTACGACATTGTTAATGGAGTTTTCTTTATTGTACAATTGAACACATTCCCAAGCAATAACACAGATGATAAAAATCGAGTCTGATAAAAATTTGAAAGAAGTTCTAAAGCTTAGCAAACAAGAAGCTCCCGTGGCTAACAGAAAGGCACGTCACTTGGAGTCAGAGGAATACAACTAAAATCCTAGCTCTGCCATTAGCTAACTGGTAGACTCAAGCAGGCAACAGTTCCCAGAATCTCAGTGCCCTCAACTGCAAAGCGCAAACACTGACTTCTGGTTTGGAAAGGCAGCTCTGGCTGGGTGGGATTTGCACAAGGCCGGGATCAGGGAAAACAGGTGCTTGCAGGGATTCAGGCGGGCGCTCAGCAGGCTTGTTAGAAATAATGAGGTAACACGTCTTTAGGTGTTTTGAGGGCCATTATTTTAACACAAAATGAGCTTATGAAACAGTGTTCCGTACAACAATGTTCCAACCTACTACGCGGTAATTATTTGTTTCCTGATTTTCTTACTAAGCTGCAAACCCCTAATGAATGGAAATGCTGACTACTTCTCGCCATCTGACACTTACCTCCTCCTATTCCCTCTATAGGACCACGTGTGCTTCCTAACACAGCTTAGGCGTCAAACAACTGCCAGGTGAATAAATGGATGTGGGCTTACATTTGCCCAGGTCTGGCCATCTGCCACATCAGAAAAAAGACCAGGGGTGAAGCAGGCTCAGATTTCCTGGACAGACTAAAAATGATGGACTGTTTGGAGGTGAGACCAAGCAGAGAAAATACCGTCCACCCTCGTTTTTAGGTTCATGGAAGACTGGCTCATGGGCCACCAGCCTGGGCATAGCTTGGGTACAGGAACCAATGCCCCACTCTTGCCTGCTCCCTGCTCGGGACACTCTTTCCTAGACCAGGACTTTTCCCTCTCTGGTTTTCCTCCCTCCATCTGCACATTGGGCTGAGATTTAGCTCAGTTGGTAGAGCGCTGCTCTGCAGTCTCTGAGGTCCCAAGTTCGATTCCCAGCACCACAAAAACGGGAGGATGTGGCAACCCACTCCCAAGGCAATCCCGAAACAATCAACCATTGAAAACCCTATAAGGGTCGCTGAGTCGGACATGACTCGACGGCACCTAACAACAACAACAACAACAACAACATTTGCACATTGGAGGGCTCTGCCTTCTCTATTCCTTCTAGGCGGTATTCTACCTGCAGCGTCTTCTCGTCTCTCCTCGTTCATTCAATTTCAGAGCTTCAGTCAATATTGAAAATAACCAGTTTTCTAGAATCCAAATTTCTGCTCAGCTCTCTTTCCTGCGCTCCAGGAAATCTGCCATCCAGACGTCCCCACCAGCACACCTACTCCTCACGCCTGAATGGAATTTGTCATCTCCACGCAGACATGGTCCTGTCCAAGGCACTCCTTCCCATGCTCAGTTTTGCTACCCACCCTGACAGCAAAGCCTAAAAACTGAGCTGCCTGGAGCCCTCTCTCCCTCACTCGATCATCTCCTCCACGTCCCCCGACCCACTCAATCTCTAGAATCTCTGCCCCATGCTCCCCCCCCACCCCCGCAGCTCTCCCCGAGTTCCAGTTAGCACCATCACTACCTTGTCACAGCACGTCTCGATGGCTTTCCTGGGTCCAGCCTTGTCCTGTTCCAATTGGGCTATAGTGATCTGTTGAACCCAGAAATCAGGTCACATCCCCTTAAAGTGTGCTGACAGCTGCCCAAAGCCGGCAGCTTGGTATAGACTTCTGCTGTCCAATGCAAATGTCCCTTAGCACATGTGACTAGTGAGCCCTATGAATAGAGGCAGGATGAACCCAGAGGGGTAAAATGTCAAACACACATGACATTTGATGACTTGGCAGGACAAAAGAGAGCATGAAAATACCTTATTCATAGTTATCTATGTTGCTTATATATTGAAATGATAATATTTTAGATATGTACGGTAGTTGTTGTTGTTAGGTGCTGTAGAGTTGGTGTCCGACTCACAGCGACCTATGTACAACAGATGAAGCACAACTGTCAATGCATCTCTGCTATTCATAGGGTTTTCAATGGCAGATGTATGGTTAGATAAAATATATTTAAAATTAATCTCCCTATATTTATTTAAACCATTTAGGGGCTGGGGTTTAGCTCAGTTGGTAGAGTGCTTGCTCTGAGCACTCTGAGGCCCTGGGTTTGATCCTCACACAGCAAAAAATGGGAGAAGGATCTAGCAGCCCACTCCCGAAACAATCAGCCATGGAAAACCATATGAGTAGCAGAGACACTGACACAGTGCTGGGCATGGCACAGCGTTGGGAAGTGTTTCGTTCTGTTGTACACAGGGTTGCTATGAGTCGGACCCAACTTGACAGCACCTAACCACAACACTAGACAAGTTACAATCACGTATGTGGCTCATCTTCTGTGGGACGGCAATGGTAATAGAAACCTCCACTATCTGGGCCCTCGGTTTAATTTCCAACCTTCTCTCTCTACTGCCTTCGCCACTGCCCCCCTCCCCTGAACCCTGAAGCTCTGGCCTTACTTGCATCTTCCTAAATAGCCCACTTGCTTTCTGGTCTTTGTACAGGAGGTCCCCCATTCTTTCTGGAACATTCTATTAAGTCAGCTCCCATGGGTTCTGGAACATGGTTTTGTAATATCAGGGTAGAGGGACAGTCTTTACTGCAGCTTTTCTTTGAACTTGCTGGTCATACGCATGAGTCACTTTTAGTATAAATTTTAAATATCTTTTAAAAAACTCATATATATATATATATACACACACACATATATACACACTATATATGTATATATATGTTATATATACATATTATATATGTATATACATACTATATATATACACTATATATACACATACATACATATATACATATATGTATAAATATACTATATATATATATATCATATACACACACACATATAGTATTAGTGAGGACTTGCTGGGTGCTTTCCTCTATTTATTTCTATACGGCCAAGAAGAATATCGTTAGTCCCCCTCCCAAGGTGAAAAGACAGTAAAGCAGCGACGTTAACTTGGCGTCTCCTACCGTGATCTTTTTGTGATCAGGAAACTCGAGGCCGAAGTAGTCGCCTTCCACGAGGTTGAGGTGGTTGCACACAGCGTCGAGCAGCACCTTCCCCGGAGCTCTTTGCTGTGAACAGAAACAAACAGGCGTTACATCCTCCACCGCAGGCAGCAACAACGAACAGGACTCTTCCCGATCCCTGAGTGTGCGGGTCCTGCACAGGGCCCTGCATGGCTTGCCGCTGTCCACCGCATGACACCCTGAGCACCAGCCCTGCCACACCTCTGTGCCCTGGAACATTCTATTCCTCAGACTCAGATGCGAATCTCTGCCATTTTTTCCCCACCTCAATCCCAGGCACACCTCCTTCCCTTTCCTAGCAACAGAAGTGGCTTTTTAGAGCTGTTTTAGGTTTGCCAAAAGTTCAGAGTTCCCTCTCCCTAGCACATGTACAGGGGATGGTGTTTAGCTCAGTTGGTAGAGTGCCATGCTGTACTCTCTGAGGTCCTGGGTTCAATCTCCAGCACTGCAAAAATGGGACAAGGACTGGCAGGCCACCTCCCAAAACAATCCCAAGAGAATCAGCCATTGAAAACCCTATGAATAGCAGAGAAGCACTGACAGTGCCAGGCGTGGCACAGTGTCCAGGAGTGTTTTGTTGTGTTGAACACAGGGTCACTATCAGTCAGACCCTACTCGATGGCACCTAACAACAGGAACCCCATGTAGTGCCCCCTATTAATAATGTCTGACAGTACATTGCACATTTGTTATGTCAATTGAGCTGATACTGAGACACCACGATCACCAGGTCTATAGTTTATACTAGGGTTCTTCCTTTGTGCCAAAATGTTCTATGGGTGGAGACCAAAGTATACAGACATGTCTTTACCAGTGCAGCGCCCCACAGAACAGTTTAATTGTATGGAACCAGCTTCGTCCTAAAACTCTCATGTGCTTTGCCCATTCAGCCCTCCTAATTCCTGGCAACCACTGATCTTCTCACTGTCTCTACAACTGACCTTTTCCGGAATGTCACGTACTTAGAACCATTCAGTACGCAGCCTTTTCAGATTGGCTTCTTTCACTGAGTATGTGCATTGAAACTTCCTCTATGTCTTTTGGTGGCTCGACAGCTCATTTCTTTTCATCACTGAATAATATTCTGTTGTCTGAATGTTCCACCATTTGTTTCTACATTCATATCTCAGTTGATTTCAAGTTTTGGTAAATTATGAATAAAACCTCAACAGATATTTGTGTGTGGGTTTTATGTCGGCAAAAGTCTTCAACTCAACCCCAAGCCTTTCTGGGACTGTTGTAACCATGTCCTCATGCTTCTTTCTTCCTCTACATCATTTATGCCTTTGGGCTTTTCCCTGTGGTCCCTCGGGCAGTGAGTGTGGACTCCTATCTAGCATACGCTCACACTGAAGGCAAAGGCCATATTTTACTTATCCCAGTACTCACAATGTCTTAAAGACCAACCATTCTTGTTGAAATGAATGAATGAACAAATGAATAAGTTACCCACGCCCAATTAGCCTTCCGCTGTACCACCCTGGCATCTGATCCTGTCTGGTCTCAGAAGCTAAGCAGGGTTAGTACTTGGATGGGAGACCGCCTGGGAACACCAGGTGCTGTAGGCTTGGGAGAAGGACCCAGCAGCCCACTCCCAAAAATCAATCAGCCATTGAAGACTCTATGACTAGCAGAGAAGCACTGACAATAGTGCTGGTACAATATTGGAGACTGTTTCATTCTGTTGTACATAGGGTTAGTATGAGTCAGACCTGACTTGACAGCACCTAACAACAACAACAATGCCCAATTGAGTCTGTGTCTCTAATTAATTTGGGACTATTTATTCATCGTTATATTCTCATTGCCTAGCAAAGAACTGACACTCAGTCAATGTCTGCTACTCGTGCACATCAATATCAACACTACTTATGCATTTTCTGTACTCTGAATAAACAGAAGGAAATAGTATATATATAGAACCCAACTTCTACTCTGCAGAACTTACAACCACATGCCTCAGTTTCTTTTCAGTATCTGGTAGATTCTTAATGACCCACTGGTAAGATGAATCAAACTCTACCACCAAGATCACACACTTCAAAGATGTCGCCATCCACAGTCACTAGGTTTATGCCTTCACCTCCCGCCTGGTAAGTGCAGAATGTTTTGTTGTTGTTGTTAGGTGCTGTCGAGTCGAGTCCGACTCATAGCGACCCTATGTACAGCAGATCGAAACACTTCCCGATTCTGTGCCAGGCAAACAATCTTATTTATGTTTAAGCCCATTGTTGCAGACACTGTGTCAATCCATCTGGTGGAGGGTTTTCCTCTTTTGCTCAGAGTGTTTTAGGAAGCGATTAATAAGCCAGGAGACTGACAAACGGTGAAAGTTGAGGCCTAATAAGCACAAGGGGCATGTCCATTAGCCTGTCCTCACATGGCCAGAGGGACCAAGAAAGATGCTTTTTTTAAAAAAAACAGATGCCACTTTTATGCTTCCATAGTTGTTGTTGTTAGGTGCCATCGAGTCGGTGTCTGACTCATAGAGACCCTGCGTACAACAGGTGAAACATTATTGTCAGTGCTTCTCTGCTGTTCATAGGGTTTTCAATGGTAGATTGATTTTTGGGAGGGGGTTGCTGGGTCCTTCTCCCAAGCCTACAGCACCTGGTGTTCCCTGGTGGTCTCCCATCCAAGTACTAACCAGGCCCAACTCTGCTTAGCTTCCGAGGTCTGACGGGATTGGATGCCACAGGGCTATAGATACAGGCACTTCCACAGTTACCCTCACTGAATTCTAGAAGATACTCAGCTACCTGAAGATGTGCAATAGCCCGCCTGGACAATCCAACTCACTGGGCTGCAGACTTTGAAGGGTCATAGGTGGGGTCAATCCACAGATACACGTGGCAGGAGTAACATGTGACTTCCAGAAATCCCCATTCTTCCCTACCACACACCCTCCCCAAACCCATGCACACTCATCCAGAGGGAGGGACATAAAGAGACAGGGATGACAGGTCAACTGATCCTGTTTCCACCACTTTGGTATGGTAATCCTCCCTGTGCCAGCCATTTCCTGGTTAGGCTGCCATATTTGACCCTGGTGCTGGGTTCAGTTTTCATACCCATCTCCAAAAAGCAACATGGTTAACTTACACATAGCCACTTATTGGGGACCTCCTCTCATGCCAGTGCAGTAAACTTTGCAGACATTCAGAAGAACATTATAAAAACAGGCCAGAGAGTGAGAATGTGTGAAAGAATTCCTATACCGTAAGACCTCTCACAATGGGAAGACCAAATTCCAGTTTCACAACCCTTCTTTCTCACAATTCTCAACACTGTCTAACATGAAACAAAAATGAGCCACCAATGACCTGCCCAGCTGGCAGGCCCTCATGTTTCCTAAAGAATTCCTGGAACCAAGGAAATTTAATAACTTCATCTAGACTTACAGAGTCTGAGAAATGAGACTTTATACCTCAGCGCTGGAAATCTAAACAAGCAGGAAAAAAAATCAATATATAATGGATGTCTTTGTGGGCAGGGTGTTAAACTAAGCGCTTCACAGGAGAGGAGGGTGAGGGAGGGAACATCTAAACTAGGTCCTTTACTGAATCAGCAGACTTTTGTGAACATGTCTAGCATCTCTTAGTAATAACACCACGCTGTGCCCACAGCATTACCTCAGCATTGCAGATACTGCTTACATTCCTTTAGAGCCAGGAACAGCAAGGGACTGACTTCCTGCAGAATGACTGGTTGCAAAGAGATGCTGGGAATCCAGCTAACAGACCACAAAATCTTGTGTCAACCCTTAAGGATTTTCTTAAAATTATTATTATTATTATTTTTTATTAGAAATTTTTAATGTACATCATAATGTGATTCCTTTTGACATGCTTTTCATTGTGACAATTTTCATATATGCAATTTGACAAACATTATTCATATAGGTTACCCCTTACCCTCCTCTATGTTCCCCCCCCTTCCCATCTAAGTTTCCCATCCAAGTCTTCTCTATCTTAAAATTATTATTTTGAGAGAAGTTGATTTATGTTGCAATTTTCCTGTTCTTGGACAAAAATAAAAATCTCCTTCACTGTTCTACTGATGTTTAGCCTTGTCATCGGCTCCGCTGTTTCAAGAGAGGAAAACGACTCTGCGTGGAGGTGAAAACGGGGAACAGATTTGGCAACCTGGATGGGAGATGGCCTGCTCAGTGATGCTCTGCATGGGAGAACCATTTTTTGTGAACAAGAAAACTGTCAATCAGCAGGGAGGGAATCTTCAGGTGTGGCCGATTCATGCGTTTCTGGGCTCTCCTGTGAGTAAGGCAGGGACGCTTGCCTGGAAAGACACAGACTGTCAGGGACAAACCCATGGGGAATTTGCTCCTGGGAGGTTGGAAGATAGCCCTGCTGCCAAGCTGGGGCTCCTGACAGGGCCCTGGGAACTGGCGGCCCTTCAGGGACCTTCCTGGACTGTTTCCAGCATCAGGATCTGGGCTTGGTAACGTTAATGTCCTGTTATGACGCCCGTCAACATTTCCTGTCTTAACCTTGGTCTTTTCTTTTAGCTTTGTTCCTGTTGATTTGCCCGCAGTCGTAGCCCTGTGGCATCTGATCCCATTAGATCTTGGAAGCTAAGCAGGGTTGGGCCTGGTTAGTACCTGGATGGGAGACCGCCTGGGAGCACCAGGTGCTATAGGCTTGGGAGAAGGACCTGGCAACCCACTCCTAAAAATCAATCCGCCATTGAAAACCCTATGAACAGCAGAGAAGCACTGACAACAGTGCTTCACCTGTTGTACAGAGGGTCGCTTTGAGTTGGATACCAACTTGACAGCACCTAACAACAACAACAACCTGTTGATTTGCAGCACTGGGAGCTAGGCAAGAGCTCTACCACTGAGCTGCATCCCCAGACCCTTTTATTAAGTTTTTAATCTTGAGACAGGGTCTTGCTAAATTGCATAGGCTGCTTCTGGCCTCGAACTTCCAGCCTTCCTGCCTCAGCCTTCCAAGTAGCTGGGCTTATGGGTGGGCACCACGGCACTCAGCCAGTGTTTTCTTCTGCCGAAGAACTTTTTCTCTTCTTGTTTCCTCCCTTGAACTCTAGGGCTCCTCATCTTAGCCTCCTTCTGATATAAGAAAGAGAGTAGAGGGGTAGTTGAGTGAGCAATTGTCAGGTGGAAGCCTATAACAGGCTGAAGAAACTCCTTGTGTGTCATGTGAATGGAGGGCTCTTTGCTTTGCCAGGTCACATCTGACTTCATGGGCTCTCACATTCTATGCAGTATCTGCTCTGCTTCTGATTGGATAAGACAGGAAGAGAGAGCTTCAGAAAGCCCAAGGAAGGCTTTCCCAGGTCGGTGGGCTTAGAAAGCACTCCTTGCCCTACTCATGGAAGGGCTACATCTGATCAGAGAACAACTTAGATTAAAAGGATTTACTGAGATCCAAAGAGTGACTCTGTTAGATGTTTAAGATATAATGTTCATTGATTTCCATTTCAAGTATAGCAACTTATAGGGTTTTTCTTTGGCAAAGAAATAATTTAAAGTCCTGACTATGCTTGTCTGATATCTTGGTTTTCATGGTAATCTAGAAATAACTGTTAAAAATAAATTAGGTAAGTATAAAGGGGCAGATGGTTATAAATATAAGTAGAGATAAAACATCTGAGTCATTTGTAAGTAAAAGTACTGAAATATCAATTGCTATAACGTAAAAAGTTATTTAAAGGATTTTCTGAGATCAAACTTTAATGTACTGATATAAAAGCAGAATCTAATTCTCTATGTTTAGAGCAAAAAGGTCTTCTCAAAATACTGATTTGTTCTTAGTAATATAAACTAAGAGCTGGATTAAGAAAAGAAGATTTTATGTTTTACTAAGAAAATTTCTTTTTTTTTCCTTTTTTTGCAGTACTAGGGGTTGAACCCAGGGCCTCGCACCTGCATGCTTTGCAAGTGCTGGACCACTGAGATGCACCCCTAGCCCATTTTTTTACTTTTTGAGACAGGGTTTCGCTAAGTTACACAGACTGCCCCTGGCCTCCAACTAGTGATCGTCCTGTCTCTGCCTCCCAAGTGGCTGGGATTACAGGCGTGGGCCACTGTGCCCGGCACTAAGATAATTTCTTATGTTTTCTGCTGTCTCTTAGGTTTTCATTACTTAGGGAAACTATTGTCTTAAAAGAATGTTTGAATATGTTTTAATGTCTTAAATGATCATTTTAACTTTGGTTAAATAAACACCTATTATTTTAGATTATTGTACTATATGTGACACCTTATTTATTTGCAACTAGATATGCATCTACATCAGAGAGCTAAATAGGCTGTGTGTCCGAGCTTTATCTAAATGTTACACAACAGTTTGTAGAGTCGAAGATATTGAAGTTTAACACATTCAAGGTAACTCATGAGTGCACTCTCTTATACAATAAGCATTGCATCTGGACTATACATAAAATGGTCAATGAAACTTTTGAGATTTCTGCTGCTTGTATTTGGTACCATTCACATGGGGAAAAGCCCACCTGGGCAGTCCTGTCATTTAAAACCTAGTCTCCATCTATTTTCTTTGAATAGCACTTTGTTATTGTGTATATGCAATGTATGTACACATTAGGTAATAGAACTATCTGTAGTTACTAGCACGAACCCCTAAACTTGTAAGAGGTCTACAGCTATCCTTAGATTTCCTAAAGATTACTGGGATGCCAAAATAGAAACAGATGCAATATAGAACTGTGGATTTGGATATGTTGTGAAAGGGTTGAGAAAGCAATAAAAAAGAATGGAACTCAGAGGAAGAGACAATTGTCCTTAGGTCTCACTTTATATCCTAAAGTACCCTTGACATCCAGAGAAAATTACAGCAGTTAGAATCAAAACTCATTACTCCTAGTACTGGGGGTGTAGCTCAGTGGAAGAACACTTGCCTGACACGCATGAGGCCATTAGTTGGATACCCAGCACTGAAAAAGGAAAAACCCCACTGCTCCTCATTCAAGACTACAGAACTTTGTCTTCTTGGTGTTCAAAAACCAAGACGTAGAGACCAAAGCCGAGGAGGATAAAAGGGAGAAAGAGACACCCAATATTTTGGCCCTTGTGCTCCACAGTCAGTCAGGAAACTGAGGTCAAGGGGGTCCTTCAGAAGCTCACCCTACAACTGTGGTAAGTCACCCATCCTCTTGATTAGAGAAGCCACAGAGACCCCAGAGGTTGGGCTCTCACTAGTGTGCACACTACGAAAAGGAGATGTCCTCGCAGATGGCACAGCTGGTAGAGGGAACAGACTGAAGATGCCAAGAGGCTCCTCAGAAGACCCTAAACCGTAATCCCTGAAGAGCCCCCACTGACCTTTCATTAGAAAGGAAAAAAGTTCATTTTTTGTCACCTATTTGGTCTTGAACATCCATCAGGGAAGTATAACCAAAAACAAATGTGCTACGATGGAGTTGGAAGAAAAACCAAAGGAAAGCCATACACAGACAATGAAGAGGGAGACTGAAAGCGGTCCTTTCAAATGGAACTCAAGCTACAATCAGGCATTCCAGGAACTCAAAATTCAACAAAATCAGAATGCTGTCACTTGTGTCAACCCTACATAAATAACTCGAGCCAGGAGGCCCTAAAGGAAGGGTCTGCACACGTGACTGCCTGATAATAACTATCAGGAAAGACTGCCAGGCCACAGACTTGCACAAAGACCACTATAACACCTTATATACAAAGTCTTTTTATTTATTTATCTATTTTTTCAGTACGGAGAAGTTGAATTCAGGGCCGCACACATGCTTTTGCAAGTGCTCTACCATTGAGTCACATCCCCACCCCATTTTTTACTTTTATTTTGAGACAAGGTCTTGTTATATTACGCAGGCTGCCTTTGGACTCAAACTTGCCATCTTCCTGTCTCTGTCTCCCCGAGCTGCTAGGATTACAGGCAAGCGCCACCATGCTCAGTTCTATAAGTACTTTTATAAGGACATCTGCCTGGTAACTGTTTTGTCCAACTTCAGACTAGGGCTACTTTTGTTGTTCATTATTGTGGCCAAGGATTATCGTTATTTTGATAGCTTGGCAGGTACAGAAAGTTTCATTATGCTATCCCATCACTATATTATTCATATTTAATTGTCTTGCTTAATGGTAATAGGTGCCTTTTTTTTTTTTAACCAGTACTGGGGAGTTGATCCTTGGACCTCACCCATGTTTGCAAGTGCTCTACCAATGACCCATACCTCCAGCTCATATTTTACTCTTTTATCTTGAGACATGGTCTCACTAAATTACACAGTCTGCCTCTGGCCTCAAATTTATGATCCTCCTACCTCCATGGGCTGGGATTTAGCTCAGTTGGTAGAGCACTGCTCTGTAGTCTCTGAGGTCCTGGGTTCGATTCCTAGCACCACAAAAAGGGAGGACGTGGCAATTCACTCCCAAGGCAATCCCGAAACAATCAGCCATTGAAAACCTTATGAGGGTCGCTATGAGTCAGACATGACTCGACGGCACCTAACAACAACAACCTGCCTCCATCTCCCACATCACTGAGAAGATTGGCGTGAGCCACCATGCCTGGTAAGAGATGTATTTTCACTCTCAGCCCTTTTCATTCCACAGGTCATTTGGGGGAGAGAACAACCCCACAAAAGATGGAGTAATTGATGGTAAAACAAAGCGTACAGAAAAGAAAGGTGGAGTTCCTAGGGCCTCAATGAAGAAAAGGAACGGGGAGATCGCTAAACAGGGTCAGAAAAGAGGCTCTGAGCGCTGCACCAGCCGTGGCAGGATCTACCCAAGGAAAGGCACAGTGGCCACAGTGCCAGGGGGAAAGCGGATGAGTTCCAGCCATCTCCATCCACACCTGGGCGGTCTTAACCTACAGAGGGCTGCAAGCTGGCCAGAGGGTGACTGGGCACCACTGGGCTGGGACTTCCCATGCCTTCAGTGCCCACAAGCACTCCAGGTCTAATGGGACTCCCAGAAGACACTTGCCTTCTGTGAGAAAAAGCACAAAAGAAAGACTCTCACCTAGGCTGGGCGCAGTGGTGCACGCCTGTGATCCCAGCAACTCAGGAGACAGAGGCAGGAGGACCGCAAGTTCAAGGCCAGAGGCAGCCCACGTAACTTAAGGAGATCCTGTTTCAAGATTAAAAAAATAAAAAGTTGGGGGGTGTTAGGGGTGCAACTCAGTGTCTTCATGACTGTGGGTTCAGCTCCACAATACTGGAGAAAGAGAAAAAAAGCGGGGGGGGGGGGCTGTCACTTATGTGAAGAAAGCTCTGCAATGATGAAAAGGCTAACTGTTGGCATGGAGAGTTCCCTGCCCTACTCTCCTACCCCACATTGGGAGGTTAAAGAAATGTGATCGCTGTCTGACTTCATGCACTATTACAAGATCAAAGCTGAGGGATATGACATGAGATGCTCTCTGAGGCAGGGACGGGGCCAGTCAGCAGTAAAAAGCAAAAGGCCCACCCTCCATGAGAGGCTCGGATTCCCAGTCCCGCCAGCTCTTCCAGGAACGCACTCTCAGCTTGTGTTAGTGTAGTGCTGTGATGTTATTCTGAAATGCGTTCTGGTATCCTTTTGATACAAGCTTGACCTCTTTATATAAGTCTTCTCCAGGGTGAAAATGCCCAGGTAAATTTTTAGTTCCTGGACGTTGTTTTCACTGTACAAACAGGCTTTCTGGTTTTTACCCCAGGCTCCTACATTTAGGACACTGAGCTAGTCTCTGCGAAGGTCTTTGGGTCTACAAAGGAGAGGCCAGATACCAGGGTCCTGTAACCAGGGTCGTTCCAAAACATATGTGAGGTTTCATGGCCCTCTGGTCACACCAAGCATAGATAACTTCATTTGCTTTCCTATCAGGCCAGGTTCCCTTCTATGCTATGCTCTGTGATTTGTAATGACTCTTGTTACTATAAGCATCTGACTACTATTCAAGGTCATACTGCCTCAGACAATAATGGACACCCAAGACACCCTACTGTTTTTATTAAATGCCAGAGAGGCCATAAAAGGATCCTGTAGGCTTTTAGAAAAGGAAACCTGGTTCCATGATCAAACTCCAGCCACTTTTGTCCAAGATATTTGAACCATGATTAGGGTCCCTGCTAAATATTAGCTGGTTTGTGCCCCATTTGGACCCTCTTCTAGCTATCCCACTCTTCCTGCTCTTTGAGCCATGCATCTTCAACTGAATTATGTGTAAGTAAATAAATAGATAGGCCTATAGCTAGGCAATAACCAAGCCTACCTAAGATTAGCTAGGGGAAAATTTTCAGGCTAAGATTTAGATCACTTGGTAGAGCACTGCTCTATAGTCTCTGGGGTCCCAGGTTCAATTCCCAGCACGGCAAAGAAGGGAGAAGGATGTGGCAATCCACTCCCCAGGCAATCCTGAAATAATCAGCCATTGAAAACCCTATGAGGGTCGCTATGAATTGGACATGAGTCAACAGCACCTAACAATAACAGGGAAAATTTTCAGTCCTCTGATGGGCCCCTTCACAACACCCAGTTGACAATAGCCACAACAATGACTTGAAAGAATCATAAAAGTAGCAAAAAGAGGTGGTGCCTGAATTCCAGGAAAACCTCCACCTATTCTCAGGAAAGACAGGACTATTCCTCCCTTTTATTTGCTATTCCCTGCCCTCATTTGCTTTTCTCTGTAAGCCACAACCTTCTGGGGGTGGAGGTTAGGTCAGTTGGTAGCATGCTTGCTCTGTGTTCTCTGAGGCCTTTGGTTGGATGCCCAGCAAGGATGTGGCAATCCACTCCCAAAGCAATCCTCCAAAACAATCAGCCATTGAAAACCCTATGGGATGGACCCAACTCCACAGCACCTAAAACAACATAACCTCTGATCCCAAAGGTCTGAGAGGTTGACTCACAAGTTTATCTCCCACTTCTCTGATCTTGACCAAAAAAAGTCTCCTTCACTGCTCAAAATAAATAAATAAATAAATAAATAAAAATAAAATAAATAAATTAATTAAATTAGATTAAAAAATAAAAATAAATTGTTATTTTGTACAAATGTTTATGGAAAATGGTTTTCCCTAGGAGGGTCACTAGGAGTTGGACCTGATTTGACAGCCACTAACAACAACAATCTACAGTGGTAGCCCTGTGGCATTCGATCCCGTCAGACCTCGGAAGCTAAGCAGGGTCAGGCCTGGTTAGTACCTGGATGGGAGACCGCCTGGGAACACTGGAAGCTGTAGGCTTGGGAGAAGGACCTGGCAAACCCCTCCCAAAAATAAATCTGCCATTGAAAACCCTATGAGCAGCAGAGAAGCACTGACAATAGTGTTTCCCCTGCTGTACAGAGGGTCACTATGAGTTGGATACCGACTCGATGGCACCTAACAATAACAACAAACAACAACAATAGTATTGAAAATTTCTTTACAGGGAGACGGTCCACTTAGAGTTTATGCATCCTAAATTTCATCTATAAAATAGATGCCTATAAGGCATTAAAGGAGTTCCTCTTTGAATGCTGGCTATATTCAGGAATGTGAGGAACCCAGTGCACAGTACCACTCGAAAGCTTTTTTAAGGCTTAAATGCACCCTACATGACAATTTCATGGGTAAATGGCACTCTGATGCCCTCCATGGCCTCAGCATTAACATCCCAACATGTACCAGGCCACTGCAGTGTAAAACATATCACAATACCATGAAACACTCAGAGACCTCATTTCCCTTTCTTTTAGGAATTTGTCTAGAACTATCTGGGTGTATCAGTGTACCCATGGCAAAGTTCTGCTTCCAAGGAAGCATCTCTGAGAAGGAAGGCAGGGAAAACTTCCTCCTTATTCTTTAAGAAAAGTTATTCTCCTACATTAAGATTTATTGCATCAGGGTGTGAGAGTATATCTCCCTATTTATCTTAGTGAACTCTTGAATATCACTAAGTAACTCATCTGTCATAAATCCCCTCCCACACTACAAAATGGTGAAGCAGTATGGCTGTTTCTCAAAAAATTAGGCATAGAATTATTTCATGATCCAGCAATCCCACTTCCAGGTATAGAATCCAAAGAACCGAAAGCACATCCCAGAGAGATGCTTGTACATCCATGTACATGGTAGCATTATTCGTAAGAGCCCAGAGCCAAGTGTCCATTGGTGGTGAATGAATGCATGAACAAAATATAGTATCTGCAAATGAATTATTTATTTATTACTATAATGAACTGCCCAAGCCTGGGTAACTTTATAAAAAAAGAGACATATTTAGCCCATAGTTCTGGAGGTTGAAGGACATGGAACTGGCCTAGCTTGGCTCTGATAAAGGCCTCATGGTGGTAGACAGCATCATGAATGGCATCACAGTTGCAAGACCAAGAGATCACATCACAAGGGAGGAAGCCAAAGAAGGTGAGAATGGCAGGCTTATGCTTTTACAATAACTCTCTCATGAGCTGAGTGTCATGAAAACTACCTTAATGCCTTCTGAGGGCAGCCCTCCTGATGACCCAAGGGCTGTCCACTTGGCCTCCACCTCTTCAAGTTCCCACCTCCTCAACACCACCACACTGAGGACTGACTAATCCCCCAACACATAAACCATTGGGGTTCAAACTGTTGCAGCAGGAAAAACCAAAAATACCTTAGGAGACAAACTTGGGGAACATAAAAAAGTTTCATTACAGGTCTGTAGGGTAGCCCCAAGGAAACAAACCCTCTCTTCCCCCCCACCCCATTCTCCTGAGATTATATAGTTTACGGCAGGATGAAGGTCGCCATATCTCATTTGGACTAACCATATGTATAGGGTCCATGTGACCATCCGTAGGTGGGCCAGTCTAGATAGTTATCATGGCTACACATAGGAAAAGGACAGGCAGGAGGGAGTTACTGACCGGGTTAGACAAGCAGCGAGGAGCGCAGTAATGTGAGAGGGACTCATACTTCCACAGTGAGATAATTTTAACAAGCAGCATTCACAGCTGGGAGCACTAAGCTCTAACAATTATAGTCTAACTGGAATACACATCAGTTTTGACAAAGAAACTTTTTACAAACTTTTTGATTTTCATTTTTCTTCTCTGCCACAAAACCACATCCAAACCACCACAATATACAATGAAATATTCTTCAGCCTGAGACTGTACGGAAATTCTTGCCCATGCTGCATCATAGCTGAACCTTGAAGGCACTATGCTAAGTGGAATCAGCCAGTTACAAAAGGACAAGCACAGTATGGATTCCACTTAAATGAGGCATCCAGAGTAGTCAAAGTCACTGAGAAAGAAGGTAGAATGGTGGTGGCGAAGGGCCGAGGGTGGGGAATGGAAAGCCTTAATTTAACGGAAACAGAGTTTCTGTTGGGGAAAAGGAAAATATTCTGAAGATGGAGGGTGGTGATGCTTGCACAACAATGTGAATGCACTTAGGGCCACTGAAATATATACTGGCAATGGTTGAAATACTACATTTTATGTGTATTTTATCACAACAAAAAATGTACTTTGCTAAGTGAGAAAAAGTAACTGAAGAATGGGCCTCACATATAAAAACAATGGGAAGTTACACAGAATACAATCTGTTAATGCTATTTTTAAGAGTAAGAAAATAAACTGGGCATGGTGGTACACCCTGCAATCCCAACACTTGGGAGGCTGAGGCAGAAGGATCTGGAGTTCGAGGCTAGCTTGGGCTACACAGAGAGATCTCATCACAACAAATAATAAAACAAGACAAAAGCAAAGAAAGAAAGAAAAAGAAAGTGAGAAAGAGAGAGAAGGAAGGAAGGAAAGAAGGAAGGAAGGAAGGAAAGAAAAAGTAAAGAAAAAAGGAAGGAAAAAAGGAAGGAAAAAGAGATGGAAAAGAGAAGGAAAAAAGGAAGGAAGAAGCCATTTTTTTTTTACATTAGATTTTAGGACAATATTGAGGGGTAGGACTTCTTCACACTGGAAGAATGAGTGGACATCCATGTGTGCACTATTTGCTAATATTCCTTACCCAAAAGAACTCTTTTATATGTGTCTGGCCAAAAGAAGGCATAAAATGAACATGTGTAGAAGTAATCACAAATTATGCATTTGGGGCAAGCCTTTGCACAGGGTGCCAATTAAGCAATTTGAAAGTTACAAATCCACTAGGTATTCTTTTAAAAGGAGGCTATAAAGTCAATAAAGTTTAGGTGGGGAAAAAAGATGGTCACGTCATAGCTTAAGGGGGCAGAACACAAGGAAGAGACCCTGAGGAATTACCTGCAAAAGTATTTTCTCAAGAATAACTTATTGCAACACACATTCATATTCTCATTTTCCCTCCCTCCCAACCCCTCTCTCCCCACTCCCTTCTACTCAACACAGGTTGCTCAAACTGTCATAGATCAAGAAGGGAAACCGAGTTGTCTAGGCATCATTTGAAAATCTACCTGTGTTAGTAGTGGTTTAATGTAACAAGATCAGATGGCAAATGAATGTTTTTTTTGTTGTTGTTGTTTTTTGTTTTTTTTTACATGTCCCTGAATGTTTGTAATGGGACTGAGGGCAGATCTCTAAGTCTCCTGTCACCTCTAAGAAACTGAGTCCAGACAACTCCATACGCTAGCAATCTTGAGTTAGTACTCTAGAAACATACTCCTTATAGAGATCAATTGGTAATTATAATGTTTTATTTTGCAGAACCAACCCTTGATTAGCAAGACTACCTAATCAAATTTGTAGCACTTTTTTCTTATTGGTTCCTTTTAATTATGCTCCAAGAAGCATTTGGATTTTAATCTGCATAAACAAATTGGCTGACAGCAAAATGTGTGCCTCTCCTGCCTTCTCCATTTTGAACTGGCTTTTTATTGGGCCCTATAAAATCACATTTAGGAGGGGTTTACGGGCTTGGGGAGTGTCTGGGGAGTAAGCAGTGAATACTAAATGGCATGCACATTCACAGACAGCTTTGAGCTACTACAAACTGTCCATCCAAGTTGCTTTAGTTTAATGTGCCTCTAAACTACTTCTATGCCTTCAGATCATTCCTATTACATAAAATTTTATGTAGGTTTTTTTTTTTTATTTTTGTCTTCAAAAAGAATAAAGACAAAGTTCTTCTGTAGATTGGGGATCTATTCCCCTCTCCCCTACCTCTTCAAAGAGCTGAATAAATTAATCATCGACTTGATAAAGCTGAAGTTCTGCTCTTCAGAAATTATCTCATAGGCAGGAATCTATAAAGATATTGGCTGAACGAGTTAACAAATTTTTCATCCACTGAGGTTTCAGACAGCCATTTCTAGAAATGCTTTTTGTTGTTTGTTTTGAGATTAGTGCAACCATGACAACCAGGGTGTCCAGCAGAAGGGAATGGCTTCTCTCAAAGGTCTTGTCTCCTCTTTCCTACCATTAATAGCCCTGAGAATATTGTTCTGAGTCCTAGAACCCATTAACCCTCAACCTGTCTGATCTTATAATATCACAAGTTGTCTTACAACCCTTTGGTATCTTCTGACCAGATAAGGAGAACTATTAATTGCCGTGATGGCTTAAGGGGGGTGGGGTATATTTATTGATCAAGCACAGTGGTGTGTGAGCCCTATTCCAGGTACAAAGGCAAGTGTCTCTCTTTAAGTCATTGATATAGACAAACAATTGGCTGCATTAGAATACATGGAAAGCTCTACATTAGAGGTACTAACAAAAAGTCACAGATGGTCAGAGAACAGAGTGTCTGACTGCTCTCTCTGATGGTGGAGTACTTTGGGTGTGGAGCCTCTGAGGTTTAAAAGACACTGATCTACCTGAGTCTTAAGGAGCGGTAGGAGTTTGCCCAGGGAACAGAGGTGGAGGCACGATGTAGTACCTAGGGCAGCTGCAACAAACCTCAACTGTGTTTCTTATCACAGAGATCTGTTGTGGTTGAAGTTAGGTGCTGTCGAGTCAAGTCCGACTCATAGTGACCCTAGGTACAACAGATAGACACGCTAACCGATTCTGTGCCAGGCACATCATCTTATTTATGTTTAAGCCCATTGTTGCAGACACTGTGTCAATCCATCTGGTGGAGGGTTTTCCTTTTTTCACTGACCTGCCACCCTCCCAAACATGACGTCTTTCTCAGCATCACAAAAATGGGACGAGGACTTGGCAATCCACTCCCAAGGCAATCCCAAGACAATCAGCCATTGGAAACCTTATGAAGGTCGCTATGAGTTGGACACTACTCGACAGCACTTAACAACAACGATCCCAGAGATCTAGCAGCTGGGAAGTCTACACTGAAAGCATTAGCTGACTCAGTCTCAGGGGAGGGCTGCCTTCCTGGCTTGCAGGGGGCTGCCTTCTTGCTGTGGCTTCACATGAGAGTAGACAAAAAGTCTCCAGGCTTTAGTTTTCGTTTAAAGACTCCAGTCCTAGGAGACCAATGCTCGTTCTTATATACTCCTTTAACCTTAATTATGTCCTTATTCCAAATATAGCCACACAGATGGATTTCAAGGAGATACATTTTATCTGGCTGGCTGGGTATCTTAGTGGTCTCTGGCTTTGACTTCTATCCGGGGCTAATATTGAATCTAAGACTCAACAGTCATGGGCTGAATTATAGCCCTTAAAAAGATACATGCTAGCCAGGCGTGGTGGTGCACGCCTGTAATCCCAGCGACACAGGAGGTGGAGGCAGGAGGATCGCAAGTTTGAGATCAGAGGCAGTCTGTGTAACTTAACGAGACCCTGTCTCAAAAAGTGAAAAAATGGGCTGGGGGTGCAGCTCAGCGGTCCAGCATCTGAAAGAACCAGAGATATTATGTCCATCTGGAACTGACGTGCGAATTCAATGAAATGATGATTGTAAAATGTCTAGCTAAGTGCCTGGTACATCGTAGGAGTTCTCTGTGAGTGTTGTTGTTACCATGGAAGCAATGAGAAGCGTACAGATTAGATGCCGGGGAAGGGGGTTGACAGTGGAGGCTGGTCCTACCTCCTAGCCCCAAAGGCACGTCCCTGCAATGTCCCTGCAGGGAGAGTCTGGCTAACACAGCAGCAAGCAGCAACATCCCAAGAGGCGGAGTCCATCACGCACAATGCCTGTATCTGCCTTAGAGTTCCCTGGGAGGTGACCCAGAGCAGCCCTTCTCCAGTTTAACGTCCCCAGTGATTCCCCGCACATAGGTGAGGAGCTGCAGGCGCCAGTTCTGGAAGTTGGGGTAAAGCCTAAGTTCCCAAGGGACACTGCTGCTGGTGCTGGGACTAAGCTTCGAGTAGCAAAGTGCCAGACACATGGATGAGTTCCTGCCCAATAACCCACAGGTCTGTGGTGGGCAGGGGTGGCTGGCTGGGTATCTTAGTGGTCTCTCGCTTTGACTTCTATCTGGCGCTAATATTGAGTCTGAGACTCAACTGTCGTGGGCTGAATTATAGCCCTTAAAAAGATACATGCTAGCTGGGTACGGCGGCGCACGCCTGTAATCCCAGCGGCTCGGGAGGCAGAGGCAGGAGAATCACAAGTCTGAGACCAGAGGCAGTCTGTGTAATTTAACGAGACCCTGTCTCAAAAAGTAAAAAAAATGGGCTGGGGTGCAGCTCAGTGGTCTGGCACTTGCAAAGCATGTAAGTGCGAGGCCCTGGGTTCAACTTCCAGTACTGCAAAACAAAACAAAAACAAAAACAAAAAACATGTTCACCCCTACTCCCTATAAGCGTGACCTTATTTGGAAAGCACATTGCCACAGGTGTAATCAAGTCCAGATGAGGCCATTAGGGTGGGCATTAACCCCATGTGACGGGTATCTTTATAAAATGACAAGAAGGCAGAGACCTACAGGGAGAAGCCATGGGGCAGAGGAGGCAGAGACTGGAGGGACGGAGCTGCTAGCCAAGGGGAACCCAAGGTCAACGGCCACTG